>CM067509.1:4881031-4953850 GCA_034509495.1 Acestrorhynchus altus | reverse complement strand
CTCTCTCTCTCTCTCTCTCTCTCTCTCTCTCTCTCTCTCGCTCTCTCGCTTCTGACAGGGTCAGCCTCATGCTGGCTGGGTCCGGCTCAAGCTGTGCTACATCCCTTTGAAAAACGCCTCAGTGATGTATTTCATATTTATGAGCTGGCCACAGGACAGCATTCAGGCCATAATTATCCCACTGTCAGCAGTAATTTCCATACAGATCATCAGGAAAACAGCAAAAAAGCAATCCAAAACATATGACTGACTGTATTTCCTCTTAGTGGGGGAAAAAAGGGACGAGAAGAAAGAAACGACCCTAGCCAAAGACCCCGGCAATATGTTTCTATTAAACAGCAGGGGTAGCAGGGGCTGGACGTCAGCGGAGAAAGATTAACTGTGAGGACACCATGAACTTCTTTCAAACGGCAAAATCAGTCTTAAAGCATGAGACAGGCTTCGGACAGGCAAAGGGTATGTTTTTATGTGATCCATTAAATGAGGATCATCATCGCTTGCTGGCTTCGATTATACGTACTGGATTTAGTGGAGTCGGCCTACGATGAGGATGTAGAGACGCTGTGCTGGTCAGAAGTTTAGTCTTACCTCACTGGCTGCACACTACGCCGTCCTTTCTAATTAGTGAGTTCAACTAATAGCCAATAGAACGGGAGACTCTGGAGAGGCAAGGCTTGAGCCCAAGTTCACCAAGACGAAGAACCACTGTGTAATAAAGGAGCAGAAATCTGAAGGGAGGTTCTCGTAGTGGTCGACGTGATGTATATGTATGAATGCTGACCCTTCAGCAAAAAAGGTCATTTGCTGGCTTGACCCATGGACCGTTTTGAATTGGAATATAATAAATAATGCCTCGAAATACATTTTTATGGCATCACTTTTGGAACCGTTTGAGTGTAGTGTTCCCTGGAGAACTAGACAATGCAAAATTTTGCACTGTTCTTCATGTGAAGGCGTAGGCGGAGAAGCGGGGATGTTTAGGTGATGCAATGGCCAAAACAGCACAACTGATTTGAATTTGAGACACTGTGCTGGGAGAAGAGCATGAAAAAAAAAGAGAAAACATCCCCTGTTGGTGGTGTGTGGACAGCAGTGAAGATTGTGTGGGAGGTTTTTTTTTTTTTTTTTACCATTTGGTGGGGACAGTAATTTCACTGTATATGCACTTCCCTGTATGCTTATTATGATTCTTGGTTGAGAACACAGAAGGATTTATATGGATTCATAAATGATGCATTGTTTGTTGTTTGTCTATTTCCCCTTTCTCTCTCTCTTTAGGTCGTGATGGAAATCTACTTTTCCATTGCCTTTGGTAATCAATAGTGTGCTACAGACACACTGGACACAACCTGGATTGAGAAGCCCTGTTCGTTGACCTCAATCCGCTCATCAAGGACTTCTGAAGGAAATAATTAGATGGGTCAGGTTGAGTTCATTAGGGTTGGAAGCAGAAGGATGTAGGAAGGTACTGTAGAAGAAACGCTGATTTTGATTACAGTTGTCAAGAAAAAACGCATCCCCTGTCTGACCGGATGAGATCTGATTTTACTTTCCAGCATAAAAAAAATAAAGAAATAAAGAACTTGAACACATGTAACCTCAGTTTTACTTCCCAAAATTGGATCATTTTAAAGTCTCCACTTCTAAAAATAATGATATTTCCATAGTAGAACCACTTTTGGTTTCATAAAGACCCACATTTGTAATAGAAGTGTGTGAGCGTGAAGAACCTTAAGCTCCTTACCCTTAAACCACAGTTCGTTATTGTTCTAATTTACATCACTTTCATCGGCCCTGAAATAGAACCCTGTGGGTCTCAAAATCCGAGCTAAAGAGCTTTAAAATCAAATTTCCTTTAGGATTCACTATGATAACCATTCATACAAGCTTTAAGGCACTGAAACACATCTCTACTACAAACATGGTTCTTCATGGAACCACAAATGGTTCTTCTATGGCATTCCATGAAGCGCCTCTATTTTTAAGAATGTATTGTGTTAGTCAAACTCATGAATTTAATCTCATAAAATCTTAAGACTGCAATCTTTTGAGTTTTTAGAGCCTAAAAGCTCTGATGCTTCATTGAGAATTCATTCCTTTGTTGATAGTACAGCGTCATGGCAGTGCAGGAGTGACAACTGCAACAGTCGGCCAGCACAGAGTCAAAAACACCAGCACAAAAATGGTAACTTGAGGACTCAACGGGAAAGGTGGAAGTAACCATTGGTGACTCAGAGTTGAGTTATTTGCCCTCTGTTTACTCTTTACTCTAAGTTATTCTATTAACACTTAACTCTGTTTAATCGTGGATATCTCATAAAAATAATCCCACACTGGGGAACCCTCAACGGTGGTGGTTCTTCAACATAGAGGAACGATAAATGGTCGTCACATGGTTGTAAAGGCTCTATCAGAAAATGCAAAGGACTATCTAAAGTGCGGGGAAAGTGAGCACATACCTTTTCATAAGCATGAGGGCACACACACACACGCACACACACACACACACACACACAAACACACATATATATATATAGATTTATATATATATAACAGACTCACTTCTGCTGGCATGGCAGCATCCGACCACAGACACATTCCATTTACAGTCGTGGATAAGATCCGTCTCTGACCACCTCTGAATGTCGTATGAGTAATTTGATCTAAATCCACTCATAAGCTATTTATTTTTGAAGTGAAATCCAAATGAGATCCAATCACCAAAACGCATGTTAATGTGATGTGTAAACCGACTTCTTTCAATGATCTAGATTGGAAAATCTAGATCCCACCGGGTTTCACCACTTGCCTGTTTGGCTGTTGACCTTTAGGCTGTAGATTACAATATTCCATATGAAACGTGGAGAATATAACACACCCCACCGGAAAATAAATGTAATATCTAATATGGCACCGGATCATTTCTGGACCTTATTTGAACCCATTACCTGAAACAGGCATGCATCTTCATATCTGCACAATTTGCTTGACACCCTTGTCCACATTCTGGCTCCTCTTCTATCATCGGCTCTCCGCCCAACAAAATTCCTTTATCTCTTCGCTCCTTTCCCCTCCATCACTTCTAAATGGATTTGCACACGTCTGATTGATTTATTTCCGTCCGGCATGTAATCTGCCTGTCCGTACCTCCATTCCTCCTCAATCCCTGTGACATGTAGGATGAGATTGGCTGTGTATTACAAACCATGCTGTTCTATGCCGCCACGTCGCGCTTTGATTCTTAGGGCCGCCGTCGTGGACGTTCAGGCAATAACGTTTTCATTATGATCCGCTTAAAAGAATGGCACCGGGCTGTAGCATGACAAATGCAAGCGCACATGCAATTGTGCTTGTGATTGTATACAAGCCGCGGCAGCATGACTGGGGAACAACCAGCCACGGAACAAGGATTTAAGTGTGTGCAATTTCTTGTCAAAGGTTTGTCTCGTGATAGAATCTACACATATAAAAGCAATGGTCTAGGAGAACCATTTTGCGTTTGATAAAGAACCCTTTTTGTAAAAGAGGATGAGGAACATTGGTAATGAACCTCTGCAACCTGCTATTGCTTATAGAACCCTTGTAAATATATAAGGTATTTTGGCTCACAGGTTTGAATCCCTCGCTGCCCTTTGTCACCGGTTCTGTTCATAACCTTTATGGATAGAATTTCTAGGCGCAGCCAGGGGCCGGAGGGGGTCCAGTTTGGGAACCACAGGATATCATCTCTGCTTTTTGCGGATGATGTTGTCCTGATGGCTTCTTCAGGCCAGGACCTTCAGCAGGCATTGGAGCGGTTCGTAGCTGAGTGTGAAGTGGCTGGGATGCGAATCAGCACCTCCAAATCTGAGGCCATGGTTCTCGACCGGAAAAGGGTGGCTTGCCCTCTCCAGATCGGTGGAGTTGTCCTGCCCCAAGTTCAAGTATCTCGGGGTCTTGTTCACGAGTGGGGGTGAGAGGGAGCGTGAGATTGACAGACGGATTGGTGCTGCCACCGCAGTCATGTGGTCGGTGTACCGGTCCGTTGTGGTGAAGAAGGAGCTGAGCCGAAAGGCGAAGCTCTCCATTTACTGGTCAGTCTACGTTCCCACCCTCACCTATGGCCATGAACTGTGGGTAATGACCGAAAGGACAAGATCGCGGATACAAGCGGCCGAAATGAGTTTCCTCCGCAGGGTGGCCGGGCGCTCCCTTAGAGATAGGGTGAGATCCTCGGCTACCCGGGAGGAACTCGGAGTAGAGCCACTGCTCCTCTACATCGAGAGGGACCGGTTGAGGTGGCTCGGGCATCTGTTTCGGATGCCCCCTGGGCGTCTCCCTGGGGGGGTGTTCCAGGCACGTCCTACCGGGAGGAGACCGCGGGGTAGACCCAGGACACGCTGGAGGGACTATGTCTCTCGGCTGGCCTGGGAACGCCTTGGGGTCCCTCCTAGGGAGCTGGCTGAGGTGTCGGGGGAGAGGGAAGTCTGGGCTTCCCTGCTTAGACTGCTGCCCCCGCGACCCGGCCCCGGATAAAGCGGAAGAAGATGGATGGATGGATGGATGGATGGAGGTTTGAATCCCAGCTTGCCATCAGCAGCCAGAGACAGAGAAAGCAAAATTGGCCATGCTCTCTGGGTGGGTAGATGGCGCTCTCTCCCCAGTTAGCCATTGTATCGGAGCTGGGGTCCCGCCTCTTTCCTCAGAGTGCATTGGCTGCACGATGGCAGTATGAAAAGGGCCAGAGGCTGCATTCACGTGTATCGGACGAAGCATGTGCTTGTCTTCATCCTCCTAGTGTTCGGGACATCATTTGTGGTACAGGGACAGTTTGGGTTTTAGGCAAAATTTGGATAAAATATCAAACAAGATATAAAAAAAGTATAATTAAAACAAACAGCGAAAGAAATTGCTCCCTAGACATCCTCTAGTGCAATGTGTCTCAGTGGTCAGATGCAGCACAGGGGCCTTATAACGCATTTCACATCTTCTTTCATCATTTTATAATTGAAGAGCAACACCAGCGGCCTGTGAACACCACCTCCTTCATTTTTAATTAGATGGCTTACCACGCTGTTTACCACCCTCCTCCAACTTTGCACCAAGGCTACAAGCACTCTGTCCATAATCTCACTGCTGCTGCTCTTTAAAGACTTTGTTCACACTGCAGGTGTGTTTTAAAATCCTTTTTAAAGCATTCATTAGCGTTTAGATTGTACCAGTGACCAAAATTCAATTTGTAGGGTCAGACTGTCACATTTGATCAGATATTCACTTCAGTTTCCATGGCAACGATGCTCATGTGCATATGCTGACTAAGGAACTGGTGTGAAGTGAGTAACACTGATATATTAGGCAGCAAGTGAACACTTCGACAAGAAAACGGCTGTGATGTTCTAAACAGTCGAGCAGGTCTTGTGGGGTGTTTCTGGCATGCAGTGGCCAATACCTACCAAGAGCGCTCCAAGGAAGGACAGCCGGTGACAAATGAAGGGGTAATGGGCACCTAATCCTTACTGATGCCCCACCTCACAACGATACAGGATTCAAAGGACCTGCTGGTAGTGCTGGTGAGAGATAACAAGCACCTTCCGAGGTCTTGTGGAGTTTATGGGTTGAAGGGTGTTTTGGTGGCACCAACAATAGCAGGAATGCTATGCCAGGCAGGTGGTTTTTAATGGCAAATCCAACCGATCTGTTACTCTGATTTGAGACCACATGCAAACGAAACTTCATTCCAACCAGAAAACTGGGATTTCATGTGGATTTAGCACAGCTTGAAATTTGACCTTCTCTAATTGGATATGAAAAAAAAAAACACTCCAGTTTGAGCTGTCTGACTGAAAATAGCCTAACTTTTACAGGCTTAATGGAAACATCAGGCCAGTAGGGAATGTCCAGGGTATTCGAGGTCTTCAGAGAAAGCCTAATGATTTCTAGGAATAAAAAAATGCTTTTATTCTGAAAAACGGTCCAGGTTTTCGTCTGGGTGGCATTGAGGTAGATCCAACTAAACAAGCTTTTGTATCCTGCTTTTGCTGAAGTCTCCACTGTCCATTGAGCATTGCTGTGAGGACTTGATTGCATTCAACAACAAGAACATTAATGAGATGATCACCACACCACCACATCTCCAACTCCCCAACTCATCCCAAAGGTACTGGATGAAGGTCCATCATTCTAGTGAACACAGTTCTGCTGCTAAACCACTCAAGGTTGGGGGGGGCTTCATACCCCTCTCTTCCGTGGCCTGACATTAAGGTTCCACAGAGAGTCCTATTCTATTTGCACTATATCTCTATAGGGTCTAGACAAGCTGTGTGCATTTGCACATCTGTGTCAGCAAGAGGTGCACCTTACAGAATAATAGCTGAATGCATTCATTAGAGGGCGAGCCCACAAATGTTTGCCCATATAGTGTAGCTCGAGGCGCTCAAGTTAAGGTATTTGTTCAGGCTTATGTGTCTGGGTTTGTAAGTCACAGTTTATCTTCTGGGGTTTGGAAAGTGGGTTGCTTAATGTGTGGCTGGTTTTGAGGAGGGCTTATGCTTCAGCTTTGGGGGCTTTAAGAGGTTTCTCATGCTGGAAGAGTAGGTTTCACCTCTATAAATTAAAGTCTAATCAAGGCTTGGAACTTCTCTGGTTGAAACTGAAGGCCTAGTGTGTTCAGACGAACCATCAGCAGAATTAGAACCTGGCAGGGGAATTAAACCAACCACCTTCTGGTTGTCAGTAGACAGAGCCAGATTCATCCCAGAACCTTCAGGCCTTCTGGAAGTTCCAGATATGTAACTGAGTGGAGGCTGAGCTTAAGGCATGTTTTAGTTGAGTTATTTGTACAGGCTTATGTGTCTGAGTTTCGTAGTCATGGTTTATCTACTGGCCAGGTTTTGGAAAGCAGATTGTTTACCCTGAGGCTGGGTTTGGGGAGGACTTATGTCGAGGCTTCAGGGGCTTTAAGAGGAAAGGTTGAGGGTTGTTCTTTATGCTGAAAGAATACATTCCTCAGGTCTTGCTTTGCTGGGTTTAATTAATTAACTAATTATTATTATTTATTTTTTTATGCACAGTGGATCAAACATTGTAGATATTGGAAAACAATAAAAGAGGCCAGTATTAGGCAATTTCCCAGTTGAGTTTGACTTATATTGGATACAGATTAGGTTTGGAAAAGACAGGGAAGGAGAGGAAGGGAAAAAGGCAGAGCAATGCAGGTGGATGTGAAAGGAAATGGTGGTCTCGTAACTGTGTGATGAAATATCTGTGAGTAACCCTCCTCAGAAAACAGACAAAATTCACTCATTTCCACCTGAAATAAATCCCAGTTTAAAGGCCAAAGGATCTTCCAGTGCATGTTTACTGCTCTGCCCACGTGCACACGCTCAACCTGCATACAGACTCCGACTGATCAGAGGGGGCGGGGTTAATAACATCACTAACCCAGGTTACAGAGGATAATGAGAAGGGAGGGGCTGTTTGCGCCATTTCTTTGATTGCACAGTGTTCAATTTTCAGAATAAAAGTCCTGAGAAGAGACGTATATATATATATATATATATATATTTTTTTTTTTTTTTTTTTTTTATTCTGAAGAACATATTATTAAAAAATGTCCTTGTCAATCTAATCATTAGAAACATTCAGCCCAATTTCAGCCCAAAAACACTCTGGATGATCAATTCCGAACAGTCTTTCTAAGACGAAAAGGGTCTTTTTAGTCCTTACATTAACATTTTAGTGAATAAATGCACATCAAACTATGACATCTTCCCACAAAATCCTCCTAGTTCTAAAAGTTAATGGCTGGTTCATGTCATGTGTGCACCTTAGTGCTGGACTTAGTGCTGCATTGCTCGGTGTTCATGTCTCTCGCACCACTGTCTCTGTTGATTGTGTATTTTAAAGACAGGGCTGGTGATAAAACTGTTCAAGCTTGACACTTTCACTTCAGATGCACGTGTACAGCCGTCCGAAAGCATTGTTTGTATTTGCAGCACTGGCAACAAATACCAATTCAATATATTTGGTTCCATACCTCCACTTACTTCCACTCATTATGGTCTGCCAGCATATAATCATTCAGCACCTTAAACCCTAAACCTCTGTACTTCAGCAAGCATCAGTGTAATATTGATATAACAGCAATCACTTCGATGCACTTCAAAGCGAAAGCAGGGGGACTGGACCCGTCTGTGCAATCTTGATCACTTACCAGGATCATAATTGGACAAATCCCCCTTGATTGAGTCGTTTTGCTGAAACAAAGACTTTCCATTATTTATCATGTCACAGCGCAATCATCGACACAAATCCCACATGTTCCCAGCAGATGGGTACGATTACTCTCCACTGAGAGCGAGAGAGAGACAGAGAGAGAGAGAGAGAGAGAGAGAGAGAGAGAGAGAGAGAGAGAGAGAGAGAGAGAGAGAAAGTGAGAGAGAGAGAGGAATAAATGCAAAACCAGAGCATGCTATCATTTCCAAATCATTACTCCATCGCAAGCCACCAGCAGGGATTTTCAATATGATTGCATTGGAAGACAGAGGGTCAAGACAAGGGGTCTAGGACAGCAGACGTGCATTGATCTGAAGGTGCAAATTCAGCTTCATCGGTTCTGCAATGTAATAGTCAATTGTAATCAATTGTAATAATGCATGTAATATAATTATGCTCCATAAAGTGCTTTATCTTGGATAGAAAATTCTTGGGCCAACTTCAAATGTATAATTATCCCAGCAGGACAGGACGTGGACTTGCACAAGAGGGTTTAATGAACAGAAACACAAACAAGAGAAAGGAAGGCAAAAGAAACAAAACCAATACAAACACAGACATTCAGCTAAGCCAAAATCTATGACTCTAACAAAGGCAATATGAGAAATAATGAGAGTACAGGGTGAGGTGGGGACACATGGGACTGTGTGTAGTTACTGTTTGCCTAAAGACTTTTTCCAATCAAATTTGTATATTGAGCAATTTCAGCCGCCATGGTACAAATTCAAGTTCCCTCTTGAGTCTCTGAGTGTGAGTCCGAGTTAGCTCTGGAGTGTGTAGGGTGTGAGTCTGAGATGTGTCTGGAGTCTGAGTTGTGTTTTGAGTCTCTAGGGTGTGAGTCTGAGTAAAGCCCTGAGTCTTTATGGTGTGAATCTGAATAAAGTCTTGAGTCTTTATGGTGTGAATCTGAATAAAGTCTTGAGTCTTTATGGTGTGAATCTGAATAAAGTCTTGAGTCTCAATGGTGTGATTCTGAGTTGTGTCTTGAGCCTTTATGGTGTGAGTCTGAGTACAGTCTTGAGTATCTGGGTGTGAGTATAAGCTGAGTTTTGAGTCTCTGTGCTATGAATTGGAGTTGAGTCTTGAGTCTGTGGAGTCTTTGAGTGTGACTCCACCTCCCGGGTCAAATAGTGAATCTAAGGTGTCAGATTTTGGTTAAGGATCAGGGTGATTTGATGATATTGAGCCAGGGCAAGAGTCAGATTTTGATTTGAGGTTAGGGTTCGGTTAGGATTAGGACCAAGGTTAGAATTTGTGAGAATGGATGTAAAACGACATTAACGTTCCACTGAAACAGTAATCTACATCTGCTCAAGATAAAACGGTGCTTCTGCTACTTCACTGAAATGTTACTGAGACTGATTTCTATCTTCAGTAAAAGAACACAGAACAACGTACCAAAATCATTAACTAGCACACAGACAACTCCATCTCTGGGACGGAGGTCTACCCCAAAAGGCCTCTATCAATCAATCAATCAATCAATCAATCAAAGTTTATTTGTACAGCACTTTTTAAAACAAAGAAGAAACCTTGAGAGGAACCAAGGCTCAAGAGAGGAACCCATCCTCCTCCGGTCGACACCAAATAGCACAGGCATACCTATCTGTCCACTATGACGGACATCTGTCCACTATGATATCACTAGTGGGCTCCAAAATGTGGGTGAAAATATGTCCAATTCCTGAACGTATTTTTTATTTGTGGTCCTTCATATCAGTCTGTTCTCAGTTGTAAAGGTTCTCCTGGCTGGGGAAGGCCCCCTTTGAACGCTGCAGTAATGAAGATTAGTCCTGTGCCTGAGCCAGGGATGGTGCAAAGTAGCGTGACAGGCCTTTTACACACGCCGTTATTGAACCTTTCCTAACTAATTACGTCCTCGGCACGAAGGGGTGACGCGCACAATCAGCCTCATCGCGGTGAAGAAAATCGCACAGCAGAAAAAAAAAATCCAATTCATTATTCACTCCAGAGCGAGTGTAGCTAAGTGGTAAAAAAAAAAAAAAGAAGAAGAAGAAGAAGAAGAAGAAGCACCAGCCCACTTCCTCAGAGCTCACAATGCCATGGACGGTATACGAACAGCTAATGCCAGATTATGCTGTGGAGACAGGGACATGGCTATTGGAAAGCTTTAATGGGGAAGCGCTGTCATGACCCTCGAAATGCACTTTTAAGGACGACTGCGTGCTCTTGTGCTCTTTGAGCTTTTGAAGGTACCCACAGATCACTTAGCGATAGATCAAAGACTGCAGAGCGTTTGCTTTTTTCCACGTACGGCGCGCACTCAGAGCTACGCGAGAGTCCTTTTCTTTTAAAGGACATTTTCATGATCATTTCGTACAAGAAACTTTCCAAAGGCGTCGTCTTAAGGAGAGTGTTGAACAGAGTGTCCTTACCTTTTCTAATATCAAATGCGGACAAAAGTATTGGGACACCTGCTCATTCATTGTTTCCTCTGAAGGGTATTAAGGGAGTTCATCCTGTTTTGTTTTTTTTTGGTTGAAGTAACTGTCCCTACTGTCCAAGGATAACTTTCTAATAGATTGTAGAGCAACGCGGTGAGGATTTGATTGCATTCAGTGAAGTGAACATTAATGAGGTCAAGACATTGAATTCATTCATCTCCAACTCCACGACTCATCCCAGAAGTACTGGATGGAGCTTCATCATCCACAACTCAATGCTGGTTACCCCAGCGTGAGCTGTGGGGGGCTTATAGGCCTCTATTCCCCACCTGACATGGTTCAGTAGGTTCATGTTTATCTGCTCCAGTGAGTCCTAATCTATTGGCAGAGGAAGGCCTGAAAACCCGTAGTGGTAGAAAACAACTGTGGTGGATGCCAGAAGAATTCTTTCCTCGGTGAAGAAAACAGAAGGGAAGGAGCTGCTCGAGATACAAATCGTACTGCCTCATCTGTCAAGCATGGTGGAGGTAGTATGATTGCTATGGATGCAGCTGCTTTGCTTTGACTTTCTGATTCTGAGATCAGAACAATGAACAATGACCTAAAACGTGTGGATATACGTCGACTGAATGAGCGTGTCGGTCTGCACAGATATCTGACGATGTATTCTTATTTGCCATTCCGCTTTCCGGCAATGACGCACAGCACTCTGCGCCGCAATAAGAAGATTAAACTCAAGTTCATTTAAGCCCTTTCATCAGTCGCCACTCTTCCATTCTTCCGCTTCCCGACTCAGCCATCGGAACATTCATGAGGACTCTGTGGTCAATGAGTCCAAATCTGCAGTGGTGCAGGCTCCTCTCTACTAAGCTCAGAAAGTTAATGTACCACATTTAAAGGCTTTTCTCGTGTTAAAAAGGGAACCTCTTCAATGGAAAACCCTGTTTAAGGATTCGAAGCACAAGAACGACTGTCTAGCTCATCACTGGTTGGGCCTGCTGTCGGACACAAGCCCGTCTTTGTGCTGCCTCATGCATTATTTCTCCAAACGTCACTGTCCTGACATACTGTATGTGATGTCAGTCACAAAAAACTTGCGGCACTGTGCGACGCAATGGGGTGCAACCATCAACTCTGAAGGAAGTGAGTGTGAATGGTTCTCCCGAAGGTAGGAATACAGGTATTTTTTTGACCAAAATCACGTAGGCAAATCCAGTTTCCCACTATTTTGATAACATTAGATCAAAATTCATCTTTAACAGACGGGTCAATGGTCTCCGTTGTTGAGCACGTCGCTTTATCTCTACAAAGCCAGCTGAAACTGGTGTACAGAAGATTTACCCGGCTCAAAACAGGAACACTAGAGAGCCTCGCTTCCTTTATTGGCCAAAATGCTAGACTTCTTTCCACATTCTGTTGAGCGTCTACATTGAAGGTGTTCTTATCCTTGAATAGTGCTGAAAATAGACGCTGGGATTTTTGTAGACTTGGGCTTTTGCTGAGTTGAAATTGAATACCTTGGGTTATAACAGGCGGCTGGATTGACTGTGCTGCACTGATACTGTCAATGGATGCTTTGTGAGATTGTAGCGGAGTCGTCGAAACTTTTCAGGACAAGAAGAAAACAGCATTAACTTTTATGATACTTCTTCTTCTTCTTCTTCTTCTTCTTCTTCTTTAGGCTGCTCCCTTTAGGGGTCGCCACGGTGGATCATCTGCCTCCATCATGCCCTATCCCCTGCCTCCTCTACTGTTACACCATGTCCACCTTCACCACATCCATAAACCTTCTCTGAGGTCCTCCTCTTCTCCTTCTGCCAACATCAGCTCCATCTCCAACATCCTCCGTCCAATATACCCGCTGTTCCTCCTCAACACATGTCCAAACCATCTCGACCTGGCCTCTCTGGCTTTATCTCCAAACTTCTCCACCTTCACCGTCCCTCTCATCTGCTCATTTCTAATCCTGTCCGCCCTCGTCGCTCCCAGCCCGTCTTACTGATGGCTGGAAAGGGTGTCTAGTCAAGACACAGCATCCTAAAGGACGTTTAACACAATACTAGGTGTTTTGTAAAGTATTGGGACACACGCTCATTTGACTGTTTCTTCTGAAACCAAGTGTATTAAAAAAAGTTGGTCCTGCTTTTGTTGCAGTAACCATCTCTACTGTCCAGGGGAGACCACTGCTATGAGGATTTGACTGCGCTCAGTATTCCTCACCCCACATCACCCCCAAATTCTCAACTCATCCCAAAAGCATTAGATGGAGCACCATCATTCCAGTGAACACAATTCTACCAGCAGACTGTGAGGAGTATGCAGGAACGTTTAATGAAGACCAAAGATGTACAATTCGAAGGTAATATTTCGGAGTCATCAAGCCAGGTCTTGAAATGTCTGGACTGTACTCGAGTTCACACAATGCAATACTCAGAGACTGGAAATGCACGTTCTTTTATAGGAAAATGTTTAGGATGAACTGATGGATAAGTCAGCACAGCCTCCCAAAAGGCCAAATAAACTCCGAAACGGAGCTCGGAATTAACAGAAAATACAGTTATACAACAGTTATCACGAAATCATTAAAGTGATTAGGGTGACATCAGAGGACAGGCTTCTAAATAGTCTGCACGGAACTAATACACTATGAGTGCACACAGGAGAGAGAGAAAGAGGGGACAAGAGACACTGAGAGCTGCAGATAGCCACTCCCGGCGAGCCTGAGTGTGGCACTCCAGCTCCTCTCTAATAGTGGTCCATGCTCGCCTATGGCACTGAGAAGGTTGTTTCCAGGGGCAACCGAGCTCGCAGAAGAGGAGTAGCGGCCACTCAAGTTTGCGTGAAGAGCCATGGGCTCGGACCAAGCATCCATTTCAGAAGCACAAATACTCAGAGAGGTGACACACACAGAAAGGGAGAGAGAGAGAGAGAGAGAGAGAGAGAGAGAGAGAGAGAGAGAGAGAGAGAGGAGAGTGGGAGAGGAGAGAGAGAGAGAGAGAGAGAGAGAGAGAGAGAGAGAGGGGAAAAAGATATAGGAGGGCTTTTTGCAATAGACTTACCCCTGTTGTTGCTATGGCAAAGAGAATATTCCATTAAATTTCATCTTAGGTGGTGATTTACAATCACGGAAGTTAAAATGCATTTTCTCTGGAACAGATTTAGAAAATTCCGACTGCACCAGGGACTCCAACCTCCCTCGTTATTACAAACATACAGTTCAGCAGCTCTCAGTCACCACTCCCATATTCTGCTTTTTACTGCTTTAATACTTTTTTAATCATTAAAATAATATTAAAATAATATAAACAACCCTGAAAAACTCTATTAATGTTCAATGGAAGTCATTGTTAAAGGACTGTGTTCTAAGTCATTTTGGAGCATTTCTATTGGTCCTTTTGCGAAATGCCAGATTCACATTGTGTCCACAATGAAAATACATAATGGGTTAAACAAATATATAACAGTAATGATTCATCAAAACCGACACAAACAGCCAAATTAATCATGTTATAATAACTCATACTAACACATTCATTACACTGCACTGTGCTGAAGCAGGACAAATGGACAAGAATCTGAGACACTTCAAAAAAATGATGTTGTATGTCTATGTGATGTTCTATGTGGTTCAATCATGGCGATTGACAGAGACTGACACAGTGTTTAAAACACTGCTGTGTCTGATCCACTCGCTATAGCGCGACACACACTTATGTCTGTGTCACTGCACTGCGTATACACACACACATACACACACACATGATTCATGCCAATTCATACATTTTTGTGCTTTAAAACGATGTACACACACACACACACACATACACACACACAAACACACACACACACACTGTATATCATATTAATGGCCCTAATATTTGCTTCTTTCAGTAAGAGTCAGACAGCTATGCTGAGAGCCTTGATGGTGGACTCATAATGAGGCGATGAATGTAAACCATCCTCAGATTTAATCACACTATTATTCACTGACTTACACTCACTTCTCAAAATGCACACCTGAGCCATTTGAACAATGCACTGGTCTTTGACACTCAAAGTCAAAGAATTTAGTGCTTGGGGCTTGACTTCATAAGCACTCCAAAGAAAGGTTGAAAAAAATCAGCATCAAGTGGAAACTCATGAAGATGGTATGAATGGAACTGTCTGAACTACAGCTCTGAATCCACACAGAGGTTCAAACAATGGGGAAGAACGGACTCTTCGTATGGTTGTATGTGACATACACTACAGACAATGTATTGGGACACCTGCTCATTCATTGTTTCTTCTAAAATAAAGGGTTTTAAGAAGGGTTTATGCTGCTTTTGTTGGAGTAACTGTCCCATTGTCCAGAAAATGTCTAGACTAATGGAATATCATTGTTGGAAAAGATTTGATTGTACTGGCAAGGCTAGATTTTGGACGATGACTCATCCACAATTCAACCTCAAATCCTCCCCCAACTCATCCTAGAAGTACTGGATGGAGCACCCACTGTCCAGGGCTGAGGCCTCTCTCTAGCCTCACACCTGATATATATATATATACTATATGTCATGCATTGCATATGTCTGAAGTTGTTATTGCCATATCTGGAGCCCCTGGAGCCCCCACGTCTTCACTTTCATAAATATATGACTGTTATAATTAAGTTAATCAGGTTTTTTGGTCCTAATATAGAAGATATCATTAAAACAGCAATATTTTCAACATAAAGCTGGTAATTAACTTTGCATATTTTTAAAAATCCATAAATGTGAATTTGCAGATTCAGAATTTTATGAATTATTCCAGATTAATAAAATATAAAACTGGTCCACGTATTGATTCATAATATAATTGGTTTACTGAAAAGAAAAGCTAACCATGGTGTGTGGTGGCTGCTTATCTAGTGAGCTCTCACTGTGAGTTGTTTACAGGCTTCACACTGTCCCACACAGGAACGTTAATATAATATATAAAATAAATATGCATTAATATAAACTATAAAACAAAGTGAATCTGGAGACATATATTCTATATTCAATCTGAAAATATGATAAAGAAAAGTCTGTTCCAACTCTAACAGTTCACTCTGCATTTTGCTCACATGGGCCTTCTCAGTATTCACAACACATGAAATGTGTCGACGTGGTAGCCTCAGACGCTAGCATAGGATTACCATGCTGTCAGTCTGACAGATGACCCAGCCTCAGGAATGCACTGGGAAACTGGGGATGAGCTGGAAAGGTTTCAGATTTTGACAATTATAGCATTTTTAAGACATTTGGCAACATGTGTCCATTTTAGGACTACACACCTGCTGTAGAGATGCATGAATCGATTAAGATGTGGATGATGAACTTAGGTTTGAAAGACCTCGAAATGTCTGACTACAGCCAAAGTACCAAAGAGGAGAGAGCTGTTATGAAAGGTTCGAATGCATTCTGTCCACTGTCTTCTGAAATCGGCCAAATAATCAATATCTTAAGATTTTGCCACCATCCTATTCTCTAATTAAGCTGGAAGACATTGTTACTTAGCAAGGCTCAGGAAAACCTTGGTTCCAGTACTCAACCCATATTCCTATTAAGCTGCTTCATCAACATTCACTCATATTCTTCCAAAGTCAGAGGCCATGGTTTACTGTTTCTTCAGCTTTAATTATCCTACTGAGATCCAGCTCAAATCCAGCTTTTGCAGGTAGCTGGTTTTGGACTGCTAAAGCTGGTCTTTGATGATTGACCAGTCTGAAGATTTTAGGAACACTTGTTGACCAGCTTGGTCTTGCAGTTCACGTTGGTCAAGCCAGATTGATCAAAGTATTGAACCTAATTGCCTTGATGGACATACCGGTGGACCAGCTTGGTCTTGCAGGTCATGCAGGTCAACCAGTTTGGTCTTGCTTATTATGCTGATCCACTAGCTTGGTGATCCTGGTCATGCTGGCTGACCAGCTTGGTCTTGCAGTTCACATTGGTCAAGTAGATTGATCATGCTGGTGAACCTAATTGGCCTTGATGGACATACCGTATCGACCAACTTGGTCTTGCAGGTCATGCAGGTCAACCAGTTTGGTCTTGCTGATCATGCTGGTGAACTAGCTTGGTGATGCTGGTCATGCTGGCTGACCAGCTTGGTCTTGTTGGTCATGTGGATCTACTAGATTCAAAACGCTGGCCATGCATATCTACCAGCTGCTCACTCTGTACATTCAGTATGATCAAGCTGGTCTCAGCAGTGTAGGGCTGGTGGAGGGTTTGTAAAGTTTGGTGGTGTAGAAATAAAGATTCAAGACAGCTGTTGACCAGTTTGATGGTTCGGTCTTGGTTTCAGACTTTGAAACTGATACTAAACCAAGATCTACCCATTAATGCTTAATGGAGTGTCACAGTTTGGTACCAATGAAATGCAAAATAAGTCCAGTGAAGTTGAACGTGTCGTTGTGGCAAGACCGCCCATCGCAATCTATCTACAAGACAATTAAAAAAATAACGTCGTAAGAAGCCTCCACAGGTTTATTCATCTCTTCAAGCATCTCATAAACACACTGACGCTGTTCGACAAGTGTAGAAGGGTTCTCCATCAGGACGACAGGTTTAGCTCAAGTTCTCCAGCAAAGAATAATGCCTACGTTCATGGAGTTGAAAGAGACCATCTTGTTGTGAGTGTGAACATAATTATGAGTGCTGTTTTAATAAGACAGTCAGGCAGAGGGGATACATCATCAGAACATTAAAAGCTCTTACTCCATCTGAATCATAATTAGGCTTTAATGGAGCTTGTGGGAGCAAGTTAGTTCACATCCAGTCTTTTATGAAGTTATTGCCGTTTTGTTATGTTTGAAGTTTTTGTCAGATGAATGAAGACAGGCACAGATTAATCCGGCACACACATACTGTACATCTACACACATAACAAAAGGCACCTCACACACACACACACACACACACACACACGCACACACACGCACACACACGCACACACACGCACACACACCAATTACAATGACGCTACTAGCAAGCTTCCAGCATTTGGCCATTCATATGAACAGTCACTTCAGCTGGCCAATCAGGGAGCAGGAATTGTGGCAAAGATAAAGATCTACTAGTGAAATTACATAGTCCAGGTGTTTGTGGACACCACCTCTAATGAACGCAGCTACTTGAAGTTGCACCCATTGCTGACAGATGTGCACATGCACACAAAGCATGTCATAATCCCTGTAAAGAAGCACTGCCAATTAAATAGGGCTCTCTGGGGAAGATACAGGTGTTGGGGAGTGAAACTGAAACACCTGTCATTATGTGTATTGTGGGGAGGTTTCATGAGCAATCTGGAGCAGCCTGGTGGCTAATCTTCACACTGCACTCAGTAAGAGTGAGTGTGAAGGTTCAATCAGTAGTAAGAGCACAGATTTGTTTAAACATTGAAATGAAATACACATTATAGGGATATACCAGAGTTCAAAAGAGGACAGACTGTTGGTGCACGTCTTGCTGGCGCATCTGTGACCAAGACAGCAAGTCTTTACAGGTATCATATTTCACGGTATCCAGGGTAACATCAGTACCAACAAGAAGGACCAAACTACATCCAACATAGACGAACTGTGGACGCATGTATACTGTCTGAAAGGGATGTTCGGATGTTAACCCGGATTGTTCCAAAATGTTCTTCCTAAGACAAACTGATTTGTATTGACCGCAAAAGGAGGCCCTAGTTCACCATACTAATAAATTATTGTGGTCTAAAATCAGGTGTTTCAGTTTCATTGTCCATGATCCTCACTGATCTTGTGCTCATGACAAAGCTCCTTAGCATTGCTGCAGAGAAGTGATCCATGCAATCAAACTGTCATGAGCAATGCTTCTTTAATGGAAAAAGTATTTAAAATTATTTAAAATGTACTTATCATACACACACTGAGGTCGTAAGTTAGTAACGCTGAGCCCTGAAACTGGCACCGATTTACGTGAATACCCAGAATACTGTAGTACTAGGAGCTCATGATATACACCAACCTCGAGTGTATTCGTTTAAATGGTGTAATGTTCGAGAAAAACGGAATGCTAATTAAACCTAAAAACTAAACTCGCTAAAGACGTCAGTGATCTGTTTTAACTCAAAGTTCATGAGTACTTAAAGATTATCTGAAACAGCCAAGTGCGTATCCTCCATCCCTTTTAGCACTCGCCTCCCATTAGGATAAAGCTGACTTTCTACTACATTATGCTAATAAAGGTTCTCTGAGATGGAGAGGGTGCATGCCAGACCGAAAGAGAAGAGAGAAAGAAAAGCAGAGGGAGTAGGGAGAGAGAGAGAGAGAGAGAGAGAGAGAGAGAGAGAGGCAGAGCAGAAAGCACAAGGGAGAAACCACTGCAGTGCCAAGGCCCTTTCCCACTTAATGTGATGTTAACCTGTCCCTCTCCCTGAGGAGCGCCCCATCCCCCCCCACACACACACACCCACCCTCACCTCTACACACCTCTAAAAATAAAATGACAGAAAAAGTATTGAGAAGAGAGACGGGGTCACCTCGAGCCCCCTCAGCAGCCCCATCTACACCCCCCACCTCCAACTCACTCACTTGCTCACTCACACACACACACACACACACACACACACACACACACACACACACACATTAGCACACACACACACACACCAAAGCTCCCCTGGTCCGCCCAAGGGAAGAAATGTTATTGGCTTTAGAAGAAGAGTAATTAATTAATTCTACCTGGTAATTAAGCATTTGCTCGGGTAAACAATGCATTAAGTGCATTAGCAAAGCACTGAATGTCCTGATGGACTCTGCAGCTTGTGTCTCGAGCACAAACGCTAATTTTCTCCACACAAAAGGAAACGGATCGATAACAATGCTCTGACACTTGGACTCGTTTTAGGCTTTATTATACTGCAAATACGTCTGCGCATTCATGCATTACAATCTCTGCAATTAAAGCAAAGCGGGGTCCTGCTAAATAGCAGGCACGCAAGTAAGAATGCAACCAGCTACAACCAGACATACATACGCAAGTCCTGGTACTTACAGTAAACAAAATACTTGAAAGAATTCAAACGCATATTGATATTGTGCCCATATGACCAGTGAATGTCCTTCCTGAGAAATGAGCAATGGATTATTACTATTATTTATTTATGTGCTAAATTTTTCTTTATTGACAATAATAATAATAACAATAATATAATAATAATAATAATAATAATAATAATACAATAATAACAATAATAATAATAATAATAATAATAACAATAATAATAATAAAATAAAATACTAATAATAATAATAATAATAATAATTATAATAATAATAATAATAATACTGACAATAACAATAATAATACTGATAATAATAATGATAATAATAATAATAATAATAATAATAAATAACAACAACAACAACAACAACAACAACAACAACAACAACAATAATAATAATAATAATAATAATAATAATAATAATAATAATAATCCTTTAATCCCCACCGTTTTTTGGAATATACACCTTCTACCATTAGAGAAGGCATACAATAAAATTGTTGTTTTCCAATAAATAAATAAATAAATGAATAAATAAATAAATTCCCCCCAATATTTAAAGCTGTGAACGAGGTCATGATTAGATGGATGGATTTACCAATTTCATGGACAGGCAGGATCAGTTGAATAAAAATGTTCTATTTCATAGATATCACAGATGATAGAACCCTACATTATGAAGAAGAAGACCAATGATCTTCATAGACACATAAGTTAGAATTAGACTGTCCACTGTCCAAGGTGGACTAGACTCGGACACCCTGCGTGCCCCTTTATAATTTTGCATATCACATACGAACAGTGATTGATTGGTTACGATATTATATATCCTGTGACAGGCATGGAACTGCTTTCTTGACAAAGCACCCTCACTTCAGGCAAGATGAGGATTACGTTCTGATTCACAGAACTCTAAAAGTGTGGCGGGACATTAATACGTTTTTTTAAAAGGCACAGCCTCTCGTGGGCTTTAACCCCACTTATTATGAATAAAGCGTTTCGTCCCGGTCTTCAAAATAGTATTGTCCATCAGTGTCTCGAAGCTGGTATTTGGACTTTATCTTCAGATTCACCAAAGCAATCTGCAGACGGTGCTAGCAGGCTGGGAAAGAGACGTTGGTGAATTACAAAGGGCTGAAGATGTGTATGATGCACCAGATATTATAACAGATATGGGACGAGTTGTAGGTTGTAATAAAGCTGTAGAAACACAGTTTAAGATATTACGTCGCTTACATTGCACAACTTCATAAAACTGACGCACTAAAGTCATCAGTTTGTCTAATATGTAAAATGTTCTTTGCCCCAAAACTGGATTAAAATAAATCTTGACAGGACCTTTAGTTTCTTTTTTCAATGTTTAAAAATTCAATAAAAAAAATGGCACATGACCTAAAGACACTGTAAGTCTAACGTGCCTCTGCTGGTTGCTATAGACCACACAGGTTGAGTTAAACTCAACACCTTCAATCGAAAAACAGTGATTCAAACTGTTATCTACCAAAACGTTGAGGTTTAAGTAAAACTAGGGAAGAACACACTCCTCACTCGTGTACTAGACTAAACCTTTAGAACCTTAGGCCAATTTTGTGGGAAGTTTGATGTAATTTTAATCCCCCACATTTTTGAAGTATTTATAGGAGACATTAGTCTTTTCAAATGTGTCTTTTTTCTTTTCATAAAGACTAAAAAACACTTTATTTCTTTGAAATCATGTTGGAAATCATGTTGGTCATAATTTCACGACTTCGCTTCTGTGGTGCCAAAAAGATTCTAACATGTCCCAAACGGCTGAAATATATCCAAAACGGGGTGAGATTTACAAAACTGTAATGAAGAAACTCTTCTGACATGTACTTCTTAAGTTCATACTTAAGATAAAAGAGACTCTTCTTATAGAATTAGTTCAAAATAATTCATTTGGCTGATCAATGATACTTTTTCTGTCCCAAACCTCGTAAAAATAAGAAATTTTACACATTTTTTATTCATTAATTCCTTTATTGTGTAAACTTACTTTAAATATTGCTATTTAATTGTTTACGTATTATAGTAAATTATTAAATTTGTATGTATTCTATTTTAAAAGGAGCTGATACTTGCTTTTATATTAATATTTAATATATGTTAATAATTTCACATTTTATTGTTTCATATATTCCGGCCTTTTCTCAGGAACTTCTGAGTGTTTTTCTTAACACTCCTTCTGAATCCATCCCCACGATCCAGCTGCCAGTTTTCAAAGGAGGCCTCGCACCACCTCAGTCCTTACCGAGGCTAATTTAAGCTCGTCGCCAGACGCTTCATAAAACATCATTGCTTTGTCCTTTGAAGGAGACGAAGTGCTTGTTCACCTTCACTGCCAAGACTCGTTTTTACTTCAGCCCTGAACGAGTCTGACTGCCACCGCTTCTCTTCGCAAATGGAAACATTTGTTGTTTTTGTCCCCGTCATTTTGTAACGAATACGCGGAGCCTTTGAAGGGCCGAAGCGTTACGTTAACTCGAAGAAGAACCGAACACAGAGCGCAAGAGGAAGAAAGGGAGACACGAGACAAAACAGAATGACTAATCAGAATTGATAAGAGACTGCGAGGGAGAAGACGTCGGAAAAAAGGAGCTGCCAATACCATCCTGCTGAACACAGAAATGACAAAAAAACAGCCTTCAAACAGGTTCTTCTCCTTTTCCTTCCATGGAAGAGGCAGAGAAGAAGGCAGGTCAGATTTAAGCTCACAGAACACTGAACATGTTATCTTGCTCACCTTCGATTTTTGCTGGATCTAAAGAAGACCTAAAGAAGACATTGCACTTGAGGACTATTAGTTATCCAGCACATCAATAACAGAACCGTTTCTGTCTATACGTAGTACATATTACATGCTACACCAATAGAACACTCAAGGTTCTGTGCTATCATGCAATATCAGTCTGGCTGTGATGAAGCAATAACACACAACCTCAAGCGCTCTATTGCTTTTATACGAAGGTTGGAAAAAGAAGTCACAAATATATACATTTAATAATAAACTCCACTCACTCACTGCACAGCCTGCAGCTCCTTCTCCAGCTCCTTACACACACTGACACATTAAACTCCACCCACTCACTGCACAGCCTGCAGCTCCTTCTCCAGCTCCTTACACACACCAACGCATTAAACTCCACTCACTCACTGCACAGCCTGCAGCTCCTTCTCCAGCTCCTTACACACACCAACACATTAAACTCCACTCACTCACTGCACAGCCTGCAGCTCCTTCTGCAGCTCCTTACACACATCAACACATTAAACTCCACTCACTCACTGCACAGCCTGCAGCTCCTTTTCCAGCTCCTTACACACACCAACACATTTTTCTTGACATCTGTCAAACCCAGACTCATTTACCAGTGGCTTGATTTTATACCTGTGACAATCAGACTAAACTCTGTGATTAAGAGGGCTGTCTCAGTGTATATAACATAAACGTATATGTCTATTAAGTCTATTTCTATTATATATGCACATATCCACACTAAAGAATAATAATAATAAATGATAATAATTTTAGGATTAAAGAAGTAGTCCTATATAGGGACAAAATCACCCCCTCCTACCTACTGCCTCCATCCTTTTAGCAACTCAACAGCATGTAAATACGATCTCTCCTTTCAAATAATTTGCTCTCTCTTAAAGCATTAGCTGAGCACAAGTGAGAGAGTGAGTGAGTGAGTGAAAGAGAGGGAGAAAGAGAGAGACAGAGGCCGAAGGACAGAAAAATGGAGCTGGGGGTGTAATTGAGAGAGAAGTGCAGATAAGACCTTTACCCCGCCATCACACACACCTAAAGCCAGTGTCCTGTTTCCCTTTCTTCTCCTTCCCTCTTGCTCTCTCTCTCTCTCTCTCTCTCTCGCTCTCTCTCTCTCTCTCTCTCCCTGCTCCACTGACTCCACGCTATTGAAGTTAAGTGATAACATGACTGCCCTCCTGGCTCACTGACTCCAGGCTATGTTGCGATTTTTTTTTTTTCTTCTTCTTTTTTTTGGCCGGTGAATGTGAGTGTGAGTGTGTGTGTGTGTGTGTGTGCATGTGAGAGAGAGAGAGAGAAAGAGAGAGTGAGAGAGAGAGAGAGAGAGAGAGAGAGCTATTGTTGCTGTACGTGTATACACTGAAAAATATTGGTGCAAATAAACCCGTCCACTCTGATTCCACTCATTCTTTTCTATTATGCTGAACTGAGGACATTAAAGGCCTGATTTCATGTGTGGGATGATAATCAAAGAGAGAGAAAGACAGAGAGAGAGAGAGAGAGAGAGAGAGAGAGAGAGAGAGAGAGAGAGAGAGAGAGAGGGGTATTTTATGGAAAAAGACCAAAACTCAACCCAAATATTGTAAAAGTTTTACTCGAGAACAAAGTAAAAAAGTTAAAATACCACTGAAGCCAATGAGCAAAAAAGAGGGTCTAAAATGTGCTTTTTCAATAAACAGTGATGCATCAAGCTGTGAGAGCCTCCGGTGCATTTGATAATGGAATACCATTTTGTTCGTTTCTTTCTTAATGATCTACACACGGCAGATACACAACAACCAACTGCTGTTACACCAAACGTTCCTCACTGCCCTCAACTCCACACAAGTGTCCAGCTCGTTTAAAGCAGTTGCGATTCTCTTATCAGTTGGCACGGGTGGCGGGTGACTCATCAAACAAATGGCCCTATGACCAGCGTTGGCATTCCAACACACCAAATCCAAAGCTCTGGTTCTGCTCTGCTCTCCCAGAAAGGTCTGCTACATCGTCACGGTGGCATGGTGAAATCAGGTCAACTTAAACTGACTACAGGTCATTTTTGAGTTAACTCAACGTAGCACGACAGGACTTTTGCACGATTATTTGCTCTGATTCTCAGTTTGGCCGAGTCTGTGCTGGTTGGCTCTAGTCTGCAGTTTTTTTTTCATCTGTTAAAGAAAACAGTTGTCGGTGTAAATAAAGCAGAGTAGCTGGGCTTCATTGGGAGCTCTATACATGTCGGCCTTTGGCTACAGGGAGTTTGAAATCAAAACAAAACTAAAGAGAGGCAACGTGCAAAGAATGCGGGAAGCAAATTAAAGACATTAGATGGACCACATCAGAGTTTGAGGGGGAGGAACATAGACTAAACATCTTACACAGTATTTAATCAGTTTCAGCTGCAGCTCAGTTACTAATGTTCCTCGGACTCATTATGGACTGATGATTAAACACAACTAGGAGAACTTTGGACTAAACTAGGTTGAGTTAACCATTAAAAATAACACTCGACTCAGTTTAAGCTGGTGTGCATTTACATTTTTACAGTGTAAAGTCACTGTGTGGCTCAGCACACCACCATCTCCGCAGTACTTCTACACACGACTTCAGTAAAAAGCCAAAATCAACATGTTAATGAGCTCATGCATATTAATACCCAACACTCAGGGCCCGTTCGGCTGCCAAAATCGACAAGAAATCAGAGCTATGCCTTAGAATATTGAGCAATAAGAGGAGCAGGAGAGCTGTTTGTTAAAGTACATCGAGGTATCAGGTATTACAGTTATGTTTATTACCAGTGGAATAAATGCATTATTGGTATTGGATCAGCAGCCAGTATCATCTGAAGCCCTGAAATTGGAATCAGTTTCAGGATGGAGGCAGATAGATCTCTGTATCCCTGCTTACAAATACACACACACACACACACACACACACACACACACACACACACACCCACACATTTCTGTTGCAGGTGACAGAGAAGGAAGGAAAACAGAGTTAACCTTGTCGACCCAAAGCCATCTTCTCCTCTCCAGCTTCCGTTACTGCAATTAGAAACCAAACCCATCAGCCTGAGGCAGAGAGAGAGAGAGAGAGAGAGAGAGAGAGAGGCAGAGAGAGAGAAAGACTGAGAGAGAGTTGGAAGGGAGGGAGGAGAAAGAAATTTAACTTCATTAAATCAAGCTTTCTGAGGTCGAAAACAGTCAAAAGGTTTTAATCAGAACAAAGAAAGTCAATCGTTATACAGCCATGTTTTTCATCCCTGGTCCTGGAGGCACCCCTGCCCCGTACATTTTAGAAGACTGCTTGCTTCAGCAGGTGCAACCCCTGCAACTCTGAAAAGGTTAAGGTTAAAGGTTAGTGAACGTTGAATCAGGTGTGTTGGGAGCAGGGAAGCTCTAAGATCTGTAGAGCAGGGATGTGTTGAAGACCAGGGTTGAGAAAGAGTGATCCAGAAAATGTCTTTAAAACACCACACCTTCTCAAAACATCTGATGTGGTGGAGTGATATTTAACATCCAAGAAAATACAGAGTTTGACCAGCCTTTCAAAAAACTGCCTTGGTCTGGACCTTCGGACCTTTCAGTTGGTTCCAAACTGAAACAGCAGGTGTGATAAGGGCTGTGGATCACTGTCCATAACAAAGAACCCACATATGGTCTGATCTACTGAGGTGGTCTAGTTCTTTTGCAGTATAAACTCTTTTAAAATTGTCTGGACTTTTAGACCAATCACAAAAAGCAACATGCATGCACCCAATGGAAGTTGGAATCTGGCAGTGAAGCAGAATTTGGCACAACACCTGCAAATGGAATGACAACATGCTGTGTCAAGTATAGGCGGCCCATGTAGGTGATCACAAAAGGAGGTAGTAAAGTTCTTAAGTGCGCTGGTTAAACTACAGTGTGAAAGCAGAACTAACTGGCTCAAAAACCCAATCCTTGTTCTGGACCTTCAAGTCTGAAAATGCCCTCAAAATGTTCTGGGTCTGTGTACCCAAACTTCAAGGATAAAGTTCACAGTTGGCATTGTGCTTTCGGATTGTGAGACTGGCTCCATAAAGCAGCTCTCAAACAATCCAACACAAACTCTCAAAGCCAAAACAGTGAGGTCACTCTGCAGTGCTCCAGAACACAATGAGAAACTGTCTCCCTCTCACCACAACATGGACAGTTTTGAGTTACAGCTGCGTTTAAAACAGACAAAAGCATTTACAGCCATTATAAAATGTATGACCCTCTACTGTAGGTCGCCATAAGACTTTGTTTAATGGTGGGTGTAGATGATGAGGCCATTTCCTTGCCTCCATTAACACTTTTACTCATTTGTAAGTAAAATATTCATATGTTAAGTGCAGCGTTGAGTTAGTCGTGAGTGTGCAGTGAAGAATGTGAGCATTTTAAAGTTTAAAGCAATGTTTATTTCAGTCTCGACGGGCCCTAATGTTCAGGGGCGTTCAGTATACCTGCAGGAATGCACATGTATTCACACAGAAGGTCAGCCGAGCAATTAGCTCTTATTAATATTCAGCAGCAATTAACTGATGGATGACAGGTCAGAAGGAGTAGGAGTCAGTCAGGTTGGGTTTATAATAATACTCCAAATGTCAGAAAGGGATTCTACGCCTGAACTAATTTTCCAAATACTCTTCCCAATTTACGTTTGCAGTTCACACCCTCTAGTTAGGACCCCCATCATATAATGCTTCCAGTGCTGGGAGGGTAAAGGATAACATGCTTCCTTCACGTCACATGATCAGTCCACCCCTTCTCTTCCAACTGCTGATAATGAACTCAACACGCTTGGAGGAGAACACTAACAGACTGATATAAAAGCTGGCCGCCAACATTAAACAGATCTTACCTGGTCGAATGTAGGAAGTAATTTGGGGTGACCAAACCTCAGTGTCAGGATAACATCTAATTTGATGTAGAATAGTGATATTTGATATCCCAACATCTGGTGAATGTTATGCTCCACTGTATGTCACATTCTAACATCATGAGATTTTGATTTGCTTGTTGGTTTAAAATATGTCAGGTTGCAAACCTATACAATAACAAAATGTCAACCTTTTGAGTGTGGGTGTGTCCATAGTATAAGCCCCTCCCACCACACCCACTTTAGTCTGGTCTCTTTCATATCTGCACTCTCGCTCTTTCTCCCTGCCTTTCATTCTGTCTCTCTTTCTTAGATGTTCTATCTCATACTGTCTATTTCTATCAAACTTGCTCTCCCTTTTGCTCAGATGCTCTCTCTCTCTTCCAGCCGGTCCCTCGCTCTCCCTTCCACATTCTCTTTCAATCTGTTTTACTCTTGTGCATCCTCTCTCTCTCTCTCTCTCTCTCTCTCTCTCATTACCTTTCTCTCATGCATTCTTTTTCTCACATGCTCTTTCCCAGTCTCTCCCAATTTGTCTCTCTCTCTTTCTGTCACACATTTTCTCAATCTGTCTCTGGCTTGCATGCTTGTGTGTGTGTGTGTGTGTGTGTGTGTGTGTGTGTGTGCGTGTGTGTGTGTGTGTGAGTGTGTGTGTGTGTGTGTGTGTGTGTGTGTCTGAGACTGTGGTTTTCTGACCTTTTGCATAAGCATCAGAAGATAACAGGACCCAGTGCACCTCTAGAACTGGACATAATTGAATCTAACGATGCTCTGATAACCTTAATCAGATCGTAAGTAACGTTACAATAACTTCATTGTGGTCCTCTCAGCCGTCCATTAGCAGAGGAAGCCTGAGCGCCGATCAATCGATGGAAAGTGTTGATATTCACTCAGTGAGGCCATACCTCCATTTCAGCTCGGTGTTCTCTTGCTTAATTGACAGGAAGTGCTTCACATGACAGGACCCCTGAGACCACCATGCATTAGTTCACTTGTTTTAAAGCTGAAACTGAATTAAGATCAACTAATATTTCACACAGAAACAACCAGCCATTCAGTCCATAACCACCGGTCCACCGTTTAGCCACATCATTCAAACCACTGACAGGAGAATTGAATAACACTGATGATCTGGTTCCAGCAGCTTCTGTCGAGAGATGGATATATTAGTGAACATTTATCATTTATGAGTTGTGACTTTAGGAAAGCTTGTAAGGGTTGCATTTTATTAATTTAACACTACATTCTGTAAAAATGGCAACATAAAGTTTGTAAGTGTTATTATGTAATATTATTTGTATAATTAATATATTATTATATTAACTATTTAATGTATAATAAATGTATAATATTTTTATACATTTAACATTGCATTTTGAATGAACTGTGGCATAATTAAATTCAATTATTCATTTTGTTTAACACTGCGTTCTGAATGAATTATGAATTTTGCAATTAAACTCTGAATCATTTCACTACCAATCACGGAGTGATGGAAGTAAGGGATATGTTTTAAATCCCAACTAACGACAGAACCTGAGATGGCGTGGAAAAAGAGAAAAGCAAGCACAAAATAGGGTGGTCGTCTGCATCTGTTTGGCCCTCCTGTTTTTGTTCCACCACCAAGAACAATAGCACAAGGAAAGCAGGCACGTATGAAAACAGCGTCTATATTTACCCAGCATTTTATCATATAGACACCCACCCCGCTCTTTACTCGCACTTTTGTCATCGTTGGCACACATATCCACGGAAAGAGGCTATTTTCTCAACCTGGAAACGTAGGAAAGAAAAGAAACGAGGTTGAGGAAAATAAAGACTGAAAACAACGACGTGACGGAGACTCGAGGAGGGGATGAAGTACAAGTGAGTGATGGAGAAAGATAAGGCCGGGGAAGGTGAAGGGAAGTGGATGGACGTGATCGGACTCATGCGGCCTAGCCAGGGTCTGGAGGCACTGGGGAGAACTATAGAAACTCCCAGGTTCCTCAAACTCACAGTTCAGTCATCGCTCTCTTAATGGCTCCACTGCTGTTTCAACACAGGGCTCCAGATGTTGAGAACTCTTTGCAAGAAGCAGGAGGGAGGGAAAGGGGATGGGAGTGAAGGAAAACGGATGAAGCCATGTCAAAAACACAGCTGCAACCCGTGAACCCTTAATTGCTTAACCCGTCCCTTTCTCCCCCGAAATCAATTACCCTGCAAATTGCAGATGATTGAACAGGTGAGGCTTACAAACAAGCAAAGGGAGCATTCCCCTCTATTTGTTGTATTTCCTTCCATCTTTTTTTCTTTTTTGGAGGGAGGGGGGGTTGGTTACCAGGTCCAACACATTGTGACTTAAGCAGTGTCGCCGTAGGGCCTGGCAGCTGTTTAACCATAGCTTAATTCCAGACCTATTGTTGGTATGCAAACATGCACTCACACACACACACACACAGACTTAAATGCTACCATGACTCCTAACCAGACATCCAAGTCCGTGTCCACTGTGCTATTCACCTCTTTTGGATGTTCCTGGATATGCAGTGGTCAGTTACTACAAAAAGTGACCCATGGAATGGCAAGTGAGGTACCGGTGACAGGCTTATAGGTGCTCAAAGATTGTTGCTAATAGAGGTCCCACATCACAATTTAGAGGATCTTAAAGGATCTTCTGTAATGTTCTTTGGTATCTAGATACCAGAAGATGCCTTCAGAGGTCATGTAGAGTTGATGATTTAACTCATCAACTGAGCTGTACGCTATAGAAGGCAAGATTAACATTTTGTACTTGTAACATCTGTTGAAATAAACCATCTACAAAACAGAAAAATTGTATTTCCATGTATGTCAATGTCCCTATAACGACATGAAGGTTCAATATCTCAAAACTGCTCAGAGAGCCGATAAAATCTTACGGCCCCGAGCGGGTGAAACATAGTACAACCTCCAATTTGGTACAACGTGCCTCAGTTTAATTTTAGTAATTTTTGGTAACACATTGTAACTGTAATATATATTTCTTTCCAGTTTAAATGGCTGATTAAATGTGAGCTGTGGGACATTTTGTGGTGGGTTATGTGGGCCTGGAGTTACAAAAGGTTGGGAAACCCTGGAATTATATAATACTATATAGGCTTTATTGGCATAACTGTGTCAGTCACAATATTTCAAGTAATATTTACAATAATAATAACAGTAATAGAAATAACATCAATAATAAGTATTATTATGAATTTAACAATGCATTTTTTTTTTCATTATGAAATAAGAAACATAAAAAACAAAATAATAATAGAGTGCTGTAAGTTGTTTATATTATTATTTATATTCGTTTGTAGGGGTTATATTTTGCCGTGTATTTGACACGGTACACTTACACAGTACATTCAAATATACCATAGAATAATTTTATAATACCATGTTATGCTTATATAGTATTTCACAAATACTATGGTATAGTTATGTGATACTGTTGATAACCATGGTATATCCAAATGTACTATAGTAATACAATGTAATACCACCATACTACCATGGTAACACCATAGTAATTGTTTAGTCGTGGTAGCTGCAAAGGTCTATTTTGACCACAGCTTTAAAGGCAGAGACTGTTTCAGGGTAAGGTTTAAGGGAAGGTTAGAAAATGGTTGCATAAAAATGAATGATGACCGTTTTGAGGACATTACTCACACAAATGTGAAAAGTGGACCTCGTTGGGGGGGAAAAAAGAGTCCAGGGTGAAATTCTACACTGGCATTAGAGGGGAAAAGCACTGGTGAGCACATTTAGTTTTGAGATAGGACAATACATTATCACACACAAAACATCAGCGGCAGCAGCGGCAGCAGCTCTGGGAAACTCTGACGGAGCTTTACAGGGAAACGTATCAAACACGGTATAATGTGTGTGTGGCTCATTGCTCCCGAGCGAACTCAAGCAACCCTGAAAGTTTTCAAACTATTCAGAGAGATCTAGAATAGCCAGCGGGGTGAGTGAGGGAGAGAGAGAGAGAGAGAGAGAGAGAGAGAGAGAGAGAGAGAGAGTTGTGGATAAAGGCAGAGCTGTAGTGTCTGCACTAATAGCAATGTGACTCCCCAGACAGCTCAATGGTAATCCCTGATAGTCTATACACTGATACTGGAGGAGTACACACACACACACACACACGCACGCACACACACACACACACACACACACACACACACACTCACACACACACACACACACACACACAGCAGCGGCAGCAGCATCCCAGAGCCTGAGTGATATATGTGCACGTTGCATTAAATATATGTATGAGGGCAGAAGAGTGAAAAAGAACAGAGAAGAAAAAGAGATAGAGAGAGAAGAAAAAAAAGAAAAGTGTTAAAAAGTCAGAAAATAGAGAGAAAGAGTAAAAGAGCAAAGGGAGAGAAAAATAGTTGGGGGAGAAAATGTGAAAAAGGGAGGGGGAGAACAGTGCGGACCCATCAGGATGCTTTTTCCTGTAATGGAGCGTCAAGGAATTCATGAACGGAGATCTTCTGCAGGAAAGGTAAGGTTTCCATGCTTTACTGTAGTCATGATTCTGCTTGGTAAAAGTTTAGGTTACATTTAGCTTAACTTTACATTATGGTTAAGTTTGGGCAGGGAGCACCAAGCCAAATCTAACATCCAGTTCAGCCCATCAAGAACGTTTGAAAGGTTGAATCAAGTCATGTAGGTAGTTCTCGGGCTTTAGTGTTAAGTTTAGGTTTAGATTAGAGTTAGGTTTAGGTTTAGGTTAGGTTTAGGTTAGGAGTGTTAAGGTTAGGTTTAGGTTTGGATTTGAAGTTAAGTGTTAAATTTAGGTTTAGGTTAGGAAGGTTAGGTTTTAGGTTTAGGTTTGGGTTAGAAGTGTTAGTTTAGGTTTAGGTTTGGGATTGAGTTTGGGGTTTGAGTTTGGGTTTGGGTTGAGGGTTGAGGGTTAAGTGTTAACTTTGAGTTTAGATTAAGGTTAGGTTTGAGTTTGAGTTTAGGATTAGGTTCAGTTAAATTTAGTTGATGGTTAAGGTTTGAGTTTGAGTTAGGGTTGGGATTTAGGTTTAGGTTTGAGTTTGAGTTGAGGTTAAGTGTTAACTTTAGGTTTGAGTTAAAGGATTGAGTTTAGAGTTTAAGTTTTAGAAGTTTAGAGTTGAGAGAGTTAAGTGTTAGGTTTAGGATTTATGGTTAAGGTTAAGGTTGGTGTGAGTTTAGGTTTGAGTTTAGGTTTGAGTTAGTGTTATGGTTAAGGTTAGGGTTAGTGTGAGTTTAGGTTTAGGTTGAGTGTTAAGTTTGGGTTTAGAGTTTGGGTTGGGTTGAGGTTAAGTGTTAAGTTTAGGTTAGTTAGATTTGGGATTGGGAGTTAAGTGTTAAGTTTAGAGTTAGAGTTGAGTTAGGTTTGCTTTAACTTTGGGAGAGTTTTGAGTTAAGTGTAAGTTTAGGTTTAACAGGTTGAGTTAGTTGGAGGTTTGATTTGGTTAAATGTTAAATTTAGGTTTGGTTTAGATTAAGTTGAGTTTTTAAGGAGTTTAGGTTTAGGTTAGGTTAAGGTTAGGTTTGGATGTAGGTTAATGTTAGGTTTAGGGATTTGGGTTTGGGATTTGGGTTTGGAGTTGGGTTTAGGTTTGGGTTTGGGTTTGGGTTTAGAGTTTGCAGGTTAAGTTTAGGTTTAGGTTTGGAGTTAAGTGTTGGTTTGAGTTGAGTTGGGATTTGGGTTTAGTTTGAGGTTAGGAGTGTTGGTGGGTTTGAGTTGGAGTTAGGTTTTTAGGTTGGGATTTGAGTTTAGGTTTAGAGTTAGAGTTGGGATTTTAGAGTTTGAGTTAGAGTTTAGGATTTTGGGTTAAGTTTTGGGTTTTAGGTGAATTTGAGTTTAGGATTGAGTTAGAGTTTTAGGTTTAGAGTTTAGGTTTGGGATTGAGTTAAGAGTTAAAGATTAAGGTTAAGGTTGAGTTAGGTTGAGTTTTAGATTTAGGTTTAAGGTGAGTTAGGTTTTTTAGGTTTAGGTTAATGTTAGGTTTTAGGTTTAGGTTTAGGTTAGGTTTTAGGTTTAGGTTTATGTTAAGGTTAGGTTTTAGGTTTAGGTTTAGGTTTAGGTTTAGGTTAAGGTTAGGTTTTAGGTTTAGGTTTAGGTTAAGTGTTAAGTTGTAAGTTCAGGTAATAAAATTCCACTGGTTGCTTTGTAACATTTTTTGTTTGTATAATTTTTTTTCTGTCTGACCTGCATTAATAGTCGAGCACAAGCGTTGAACTACAGATTGCACCCTGTACAATATCTGAAATGCTCTTTCTGTGGAAGGGAAGGAGAAGACCACGAGAAATAGAATGAAAAATAAAAGGGAAAGAGAGAGGGAGAGGAAAATTAAGAGTAAAGACATGAGATGAAAGAATAAAACAAAAGTGTGAGAGTAAAGAGAGTGAAATAGAATGTGAAAAGAGAGAGAGAGAGAGAGAGAGAGAGGGGAGACAAAAAAGAAAAAAGAATGAAGTAAAAAGAGACAGAGAAAAAGAGAGAGAGAACAAGAGAGAGAGCGAGAGAGAGAGATGAGAGCTGTAGGCTCTGTTGAGTCCCTTGTGTTGTCATTTATTTCTATGCTGTAAAGCTCCAGTTCCCCACATTATCATCCCTCTCTCACTCACTCCTCTCTCTCTCGCTCCTCTCTCTCTCTCTCGCTCCTCTCTCTCCTCCAGATAACCTTATCCCTCCTCTCCTGCCGACCCCTCATTGCTTCATCCCTCTTTTCAAACTCTCACACATACAGACTCATCCTTCTCTCCTCACTCGCTTATTCCCTGTGGTAGAACCTTGAGCCGTCAGCATAATCTCTCTCTCTCTCTCTCTTTCTCTCTCTCTTTCTCTCTCTCTCTCTCTCTCTCTGTCCAGCAAAGCTTTATTGGCACAACTGTCACAACATCCAGCTCTGCCAAAGCAATTAAATCAGCTTGAGTGGCAAAGGCAGCAGGAACCGGCGAGAGAACATGCATGAAGAAAACTGGAATCTCAGTCCATCAGAACTAATCTCTGTCTTCCCGTTGGCTCGTTCACACTGCAGGTACGGACAGCCCAATCCGACGTCCTTCTTCGTGCAAAGAAAGGGTTTCTTAGTGACAGCAAACAGTTCACACTCCTAAACTGACCCACATGTGCAAAGGGTCCACTCCCAAAGGTCTCGGTGTCATGTTCATCAGCATCCCTGGAGCTACCAAGGGGTTCCAATGAGAGCTGGGCTGCGAGAACACATTTGAGCTGTAAAAAGAGCATGTTTTTCAGCCACAGCCACGTCTAGGATTGCAGCACTAGACTTCAGGTTCCTCTGACTATGAGACATGAAGCCTAGATAACGGCATGTAACTGCCTGCAAAGTGCAGATCCGGGGTTCTAAGTGTTAAATGCATCTTGGGTGCGATTACACTTGCATCTTTATATGACTGGGCCTCCAAATAGAATCCTGACACCCAAGTATGAACGGGTGGGATGTACGTTGTCCACCCACGTCATGTGATTTTCTTCTCAATCTCATAGACTAGTTCAAGTCGGGAACACAGATCTCATCTGTCCACCAGAATTTCTCTCCGCACTGCCGACTACACTTCGCTGTTGATTAATTTACGGTTTTCGTTCTCGGATACCTAGAACGTAACCTCCACCAGTCTAAAAAAAGGAAGAGCTTCTGATTGGTTGGATTCATTCTGCTAAGGTTTCTTTATGAAAGATTTATCTCACTGAGCCGACAAGCCTGCTGTTGCTATAACGTAAGAAAAGGAGTGCAATTCTTTGAGGATATGCTGTCTTGGGATGGTGCAACACCTTGTTTTCCACCAGAAACCCAGTGCACCAAATTACACCCCTTACACTCGCTGATAAGAGCTGGTGCCATCGACTTTGAAATGGTTTCAGATGAAACTTTGTGCAGTGATATACGCAACACTAAAACATACAACAGGCATTGTTACAAGTAGAATTTCCAAGATTATTTTGACCGCAGCTTACTGGCCATTACTCATTGACGACTGGGTGACTGACGCTGACCGTCGACCCGATACATTGTCCTACACCTGTAATCTCAGCCTTACCTCTACTCATATCACTCAAGGCACCTTATTGCCATATGCACAACCTTCAATGCTCAGGACCCCACAGGACCACCCCAGAGCAGCTATGATGTGGGTGGTGGGTCGTTCTCAGCACTGCAGTCACACTGACACGGTGGTGGTGTTCGTGTGTGTTGTGCTGGTACGAGTGGATCAGCGTCTTGAAACATTGTATGTTTAAATATATATGTATGAACATCACGCATCTCCAAAACAGTGACGTTAGAGGAGATGGCAGGGTTCAAGTTCATGGATCAATGGATGTTCACGTAAATTGAGCGTAAATGCAATTCATTTAGAGCATTTCTATTGGTTAGTTCATCCAGAACTACACTGTTACACAGCTACAGGGTGTATCTACTACTAAACATAGATAAAAATGGAGATACCTATTTTTCATTGGACAGTCCTGGGCTGAACCTCCCCTCTCCCGTCCCCCCACTTCATTGTGGTTGCATTTCAGCCAGTCATAGCAGTGACCAATAAGCGCAAACTGGCCAACAGTCTGACGAAATTGCACGCCGCACCATAAAACCACGTCTTATGGACGTGTGACAAACCACTGATCTTGGTGCTGACCACGTGCCTTCACACACAGATTATTTCCGTGAAGATGACCCACAGCTATTCTGAGTGACTCCATAGCAGCTTCTCAGGACACCACTGCAGCCATGCATCGCAGTCAGATGATTCACAAATGAAGGCTCATGATTTATGGTAGGACACGTTATAGTTGTCTGGTCTGGAGCTTTGTTTTGTGCCGCTGCGGCTAAATAGCATTGGTGTTCTCCACACACGCAGAAACTGTGGACCTCAAAGAAATGCTCTACAGCTTCATAACGAATAACTGAAGGAAGGACACTTCTGGTGTGTTTCAGCACTGATTTGTGAGAGCAGTGTTGAAACAACTGTTAAAAAACTGTTTAAGAAGACAAAACTGTTTAGATATGAGTTGCTGAAAAGACCAGATATATGTTCTTGAAGAGGTAGAAGATAAAGGTTTGGCCCATTATTGCAAAAATAGATAAGGAGTGTATTTGTGCTTTAGTTTCAAAACTATAAAGCTGCCCATTGAAACAGGTTCTTCACAGAATGTGCAATCAGTTTGGAAACTGCAGTTATTGTTTTGGTTTCGTGTGGATTCGTGTGCTGTCACCCGTCACATGTACAGAAGCTCTGGTGTCATGGTGTGGGTGCAAATTCATAAGACACCAGATCATCTTTGGTCTTCATTACAGACACTTTGAGCCCGACGTTACATTAATGAGGTCCTGCAACCAGTGGTTCTACCTTTCCTGAACACACACTCCGGTGCTCTATTCCAACAGGACGAAGCTCGTCCACACACTGCGTCTCGTCTTGAAGACACAGATACTACTCCATGGTCGGTCTCATCTCCAGACCTGTCCCTGACTGAAAATGTGTGGGATGCTATTGGACACTCTATCAACACTCCACACCTACCACACCATCTGCAGAACTGAGTGAGAACATTCAAGCTGCATGAGATGGATCATCACAGGACACCATTAGGAACCTCTACACCTCCATGCAGAGACGTCTGGCGTGTTGCGTTAAACCCGACGCCGTACTGAGAGATGACTTCTGTGTGTGTAGATCAATAAACATTGATCAGATCTGTTGACATTTTATTTTATTAAACGTTTGTTGTTCCTGGTGACCTTCATCATTGCTAGCGTTTTGTTTGGGTGTAAATATTGTCATCTAATTTCATCAGTCAGTGTTTGTTCTCTGTGCTTCGGGTTGCATCAAGTGGCACACACACCGTGTGCACACAATCTGGCAGGTCTGTGTTTAAAAATGCACTTACGAGACCTCTGAAGGTTCTCTGTGGCATGTGGAACCAAGACTAATATTACAGCAGATCCTTAAGGTCCTGTAAGTCGGAAGGCAGGGACTAAATCACCTATGCATTCAGTGGAGCCCTTCTGGTAGGTACTGACCACTGCCTACCGAGAACGCTCCACAAGATCGGCCTGAACTTTTGGAGGTGTTTCTGAGCCACTCGTCGACAACATCCGTTTGTTTCTGGTCAGCGTGTCTCAGATCCTTAGGCTTAGCCATCTTTCCATTCCTAGTTCTGACCTTTTCAATGGCTGAAATGGAAGAAGGGACAATGGAGCTGCCTTCAAGAGTGAGGGCATCCAGAGAAAAGAGAGAAAAGATGATGGGAAACGTGAGGGGAATGTAAGGGTGAGGGACTCAGCAGATGTTTTGAGTAGATTAAAGCAGTTCCTATATCCTGACATGCACTGAAGGCTACCATTATGAGGACAACAAGAGTGGCTGAAAGAAACAAACCTCAATGTCTTACCAGAGAGAGGGAGAGAGCCGGGACGAGAGAGGGGATGGTTGAATGTGGGCGGCTGAATTTGATCTGGGAAGAAACAGCAGATTGTAATGGTTTTCTTTATCTGTGTCAGGTTGAGGGAGCCACAGTAGAAGTGCAAGCTCAGTAATGCATGCACACACACACACACACACACACACACACACACACACACACACACACACACACACAGTGTACACCTGTCCGCTGATATGCATTGACAGTCAGGTAATAGGAAACATTACTTCAGTTAATTAATCACTTCACTGTTTACAGGGTTCCTTTGTTTTCCCAAGGTCTGCTAATGAGAGAAAATCCCTGAATAAATGGAATGTGTGTGTGTGTGTGTGCGCGTGTGTGTGTGTTCATGTTCATATACAGTTTGTTCTTCTTAAGGGAACATCAGAAGCCATATTTTTCCCTGCCAAGTCCAAGTCTTTTCAGTCCAAAAGACGTGATGTCTCTTCATCCACCCAACACATGCACCATGTCCAGGCAAAATAGGCTTTATCATATTTTTCCGAAAGGCTTTAAAAGTGTTCCTGAACTCCTAACAAAGGAGAAACCCTTTCTGGTGCTATCCAGAACCATCGGCAGTCGTATTCGGAAGTCTGCCTGGGGCCAATGTCCTGTTGGGACCCAATGCTGTCCAAGTTTCAACCACCTAGTTTGTGGTGATGCTGCTTTTCTGTCATTATTCCAGCTGATCTGTGGAGTGTAAAGGTTCCACGGGTTGAAAAGCAGCCCCATACCTTGACGCTCCCACCACCATGCTTAACAGTTGGTATTAGAGGTCTGCTCTCTTGGGTTCCATCACATTATCATGCGGCGTGAGGCTACATTTTAATGTCACGCAGAGGAGTGGGCAGTTCAGCAATCCAGTGAGAGAGGGAGAGGGTCAACATTAAAAATAAGGATTAATAAATAGTCTTTATAGGCCACAGATTAACGTTTTGAATTGAATTATTATCAAAACACTGCACTTTCCTGAGATGCACCAGGTTTTCCACCAAGAAGAACCCTTCAACCAGGTAAAGAACCACTTGAGCACGCAGTCATTTGCCATGCTTTTAAATAAAGCCATTGACTTTTCTAAAGAACCCTTAAAGAACTTTTTATAGGTGTTGTATTTTTCCCTTTCTCTGCCAACCTCGTCTGTCCTTCCTGCTCCATTTCCTCGGCACAATTCCTCTCACCTTTTCACACATCTCTCCCCTTCTACTCGCCTTTTTCCACCACCTGCTCTTGAGCAAGCTGAGCACCGCTGTGTCAGGATCGTGTTAAGTCACACATCACTCACTAACACACACACACACACACACACACACACACACACACACACACACACACATACTTCCTCACTATGGAAGGAAAGTCTGGACCTAAAACGTGTTACTGAATACAGATTGTAACTCACAGCAGTAATGCGTCTCGAGATCAGCACCTTGTTCTGTACAGCGCTCACTGCACTTGAGGAGTTCAGAGCCTGCATTTTACCCATAACCCCCCACTCCATTTAGACTGACTTATAATCATATTCATCAAAATCTCCAGTTATCCATTATTGCTGTGCTGTAAGACAGGCACATCCAAACGCTGACTGTTCTGTTTGTTTATCTATTGCACCTACATCTAAACGCAGAACAGCCCAGATCATGATGCTGCCACCACCATGTTTAAAAGCTGGTACTGTGTAGATGGGGTTGAACGCTTCACTTTTACTCATCCATGCATCTTTGTCTCATCTGACTGTAAGACGTCTCTTTCCTGCAGACGTCTCTTTATTACTCCAGTTTCAGTTGCACTTGAACTTCAGTCTATTTGCTTTTAATAGTTGGTTACTAAGTAGTTACTAGGCAGTTGCTGAGGTGTTGCTAGGCAGTTGCTTTGTAATATGTGGTTACTTGGTTGTTACTAGGCCATTGGAGGTGTTGCTAGGCAGTTGCTTTGTAATAGTTGGTTACTTGGTTGTTACTAGGCAGTTGCTGAGGTGTTGCTAGGCAGTTGCTTTGTAATATGTGGTTACTTAATTGTTACTAGGCAGTTACTGAGGCATTGCTATGCATTTGCTTTATAATAGGTGGTTACTGAGTTGTTACTAGGCGGTTGCTGAGGTGTTGTTGGGCAGCTGATTTGTAATAGGTGGTTACTGTGTTGTTACTAGGCGGATGCTGAGGCTTTGCTAGTTGGTTGCTATGGTAAGGCTTAGTGTTTGGTATGGTAATGTGTTGCTAATGCATTTCATAGTGGTTTGAACATGAAGAAGAAAACAAACAGAAATGAATAAATAAGCAAAATTAACAACAACAAAAAAATGAGGCACCCAAATATTTTCACGTTGTTCCTTTTTTGCTTTACTAAAAGTGTAGGTTTCATTTTTAACTGTATACCTGTTAGAAACCAGTACATGACTGGGTTTCTCAACACTATGCATTCATTTACGTGGCATATTAAAATACACATGCTATTGGGTCTACCGGGTGTTCCCACGGCGCCCGATAGTCTTTCTGGTCAGTATATCATTAAGACCAGTCTATGCCAGTAGTACAGTCTCTGTTACAGTCCCACACTGGAGTAAATTTAGCCGAAAGTGGCGTCATTCTGAAAGTGCAGTGCACTTGTTCCAAAAGAAGCAGCAAATGCCTTTAAGAAATCATCAAAACATGAGCCGTGTTTATTCTCTATCAGTCACCCAGCAGCCGATAATGTTCAGCGCTGTCATTTGGCTTCTTGCAAAGTCTTGCTGATAGCGTGAGACTGGTCAAATAACCAAGTTCCCAAAGTGATCTGCCTCTACGAAACAGTTCGGAAGTTGATCCTTGAAGGAGTAGTTTGGCCAAAATTCAAATGAACATGATTAATCGCTCCAGATGCAGTCAATCAACCAAGACGTGTTCACTCGATCGTTTTTGTGAAAAGAAATGGCTTTAAATTGAGCTTAAAAACTGCTGCCTAGTTGGGTTTGATTCACCTTTATGGCTCAACCTTAACCTATGGGTGGTTCGATTCGCAGTGTCGCCCACCTCATTACCATGAACTGATGGAAGGATTGATGGAGAAAAAAAATAATATATGTATTCATTTAGTTCAGTATTTCTAATCACATGGATTAATCAATTTATTTATTTATTTATTTATTTAATCATTAAAGGATTTTTTAAAATCTTGTTTGTGTTATTTCTGAAAAATAATTTTGACATGCATTAATTCACAACTGCAACCTTTTATTTGCATAAAATTAAATTAAAACCCACATTTATTTGTTTATACAATTGTATGCTCTATATTTACCAATTTCTCACATATATTTATTTATCTTATTATTTATATTTTTTGTTTTATGTTAATTTAATGATGTTTATTTATATAAAGGTTTATGCACTTTTTATTCAATTATAATATTCATGTATTTATTCATATATTTTTTTTTATTTCAACATATTTCTCTGTATTTATCTGAATTATCTATTTATCTTTTTACTTGCATTTTCCATTAATATTCTTATTTCTTTTATTTTATTTTATGAATTAATTTATTAATTTTACTTTTCACTGAAGTTTCTCTAAATATTTCCATCCCACTTATCAAATCAAATGCTCATATGCATCTCAGTCTCATCCCCTACGTTGGACTGCCTTTCTTCTCCCATCATTTATGGAAAGTGAACTTTAGAAAGCAGTCCTTTTTTTTTTTTTTTTTTTTTTTTTTTGTGCAGACAATCTGTAAAACTCAAATTCTGGCAGCACACAGACTAAAGACATCCGCTTCTGCAAACATATTCACATAGTTGGAGCCTGTTTGCACCAACTGTTCAACTTCATCAAGCAGATGAATTTGATGGCACACGTTATAATGCTAGAATTGGAGTAGATTTAAAACTCAAGAGCTTCACATCTAAGAGATATCTGACGCTGAAGGTTTTTACAGTCACAATAAAAAAAAGCTGTTTTTAATAAAGCTATGAAGCTCTGTTTATCCTAAATTGGTTTCATTTAATCCTCAGTAGACATTAGTTTGGTTTTCACTTGATTGTTGAGGTGGGGTTTTATCATGGTGAGGTCCAAAGGATTCTCTGAGGTCTCCAGAAAGAAGGAATTTAAAACAATCTCAAAACAATCCGAAATTGTCCCACTGTCTGGAAAATGCTTCCGGAAGGTTAACCATCACTCAGTTCAATCTTTGGTTCATTAGACCAGAGAATATTGTGTCTCACAGTCAGATAGTCTGGTCCTTTGTTGTGAACTCCAGGTGGGCTTTCATGTGTCATTAACTGAGGAGAAGCTTCTATGTGTCCACTCTGCCATAAAGCCCATATTGTTGGTGTGCTGCAGTGATGCTGACCTTCTAGAAGTCTCTCCCATCTGCACACAGGATCTTTGGAGCTCAGCCAGACTCACCATTGGGCTATTGGTCACATTGTTTTAACAAAGACCTTCTCCTTACTTCGTGTGGTGGCGCAACAGCTCTAGGGAGAGTCCTGATTGTGCCAAACTTCATCCATTTATGACTTATGAAGGCCACTGTTCTCTTGGGAACTTCAGTGCAGCAGCATTTTTGAAGGCTTCTCCAGATCTGTGCCTTCACACAGTCCTGTCCCTGAGCTCTACAGGCAGCTCTTTCCTTCCCCTGGCTTTGTTTCTTCTCTGATAAGCACTGCTAGCTTATACAGACAGGGGTGTGTCATTCCAAATAATGTGAAATCAAGGGAATGTGCCACAGGTGGACTCCAATCAAGTGTAGAAACATCTCAAAGGCGATCAAGAGAAACGGGCATCAAAGGGTTTGAATACTCATCGGAAAATTGAGTGTGGATTGGATTTAAATGCACTGTATATATGTTTTAATTAGAGGGGAAAAATAGGCGTCCAGCACTAGTTACCACACGTATGACATTGTCTAAAAATAAGACGTGTAACTGGTTGTAATTACCGTTGGTAGTTCCAGGATTGGAGTGACAGTAATTAAATCACCGAGGGCAGAATGTCACGCAGTTATGCCTGGGAAACCTGTGAAAAAACTCAGTGTGCCAAGAAAAGCTCCCACTGAACTTTAAATAATCTCACCATCATCGTTTTGAGTAGTGTCCAGCAGGAGGAGGAGGACGGAGGGTCAGAAGGTCATTCAAGTGCTCCGGTGCCAAAATCCATCTCAGTCTCATCCAATCAGGATGCTGGAGGAGAGCAATAAACATGATGGATGACTGGTGAGAGTGAGAGTGACAGTGAGCCTGCTTGTGCTGTTTTAACTCATTTTAAAACACTCTTGTTTAAAATGCTCTCACTCTCAAAACACTCAGCGGGATTTAATAGCAGTTACTGAATTATATATAGCAGTTACTGAATCATTACAGCAAACACTGAATCATTTAAAGCAGTTACAGAATCGTTTACAGCAAGCAATGTATCATCAACTGAATCATTTACAGTAGTCACTGAATCATTTAACACAGTTACTGAATCATATATAGCAGTTACTGAATCATTTGCAGCAGTCATTGAATCATTTACAGCAGCCACTGAATCGTCACTGAGTCATTTGCAGTAGTCACTGAATCCTCTAAAGCAGTTACTGAATCATATATAGCGGTTACTGAATCATTTATAGCAGACACTGAATCATTTATTGCAGTCACTGAATCATTTGGTTCAGATCATTCATTATCTGTTCTTCCTTTATTCTTCCTTTATTCTTTCTCTCTGTTCAGTGTTTTAAACATTTTAAACAATGAAATAATGGTGAATCAGACAAGGATGGTGTGTTGGCTTTGTTGGACAGTTACAGGATATTTGTGTGTGTGTGTGTGTGTGTGTGTGTGTGTGTGTGTGTGTGTGTGTGTGTGTGTGTGTGTGTGTGTGTGTCAACATACAGCAAGACCAACTACCTTTTTTTTTACTGTGTTCCAAATTATGATGCAAATTGGATTGAAGTGTCATAAACTATATTATATTTTCTGTTTTCCAATTAAACTCATGGGTGCCATTGTGTCTTAGGGCACTTTGGATCACTGAATTCAATCTCAAACACCTGTGATAATTGCCAGGTGAGCACAATTCTAGGAAAACTACTTAAAAAGGATGTTTCACATTATAGAACCACTTGTTTCCAACAAAATGGGAAAATAAAACCATCTTTCTGCTGCTGAAAAGCATCAAAAAATGCAATACCTTGGAGAGGGTACGAATAGTTATGAAACCATTGTACTGTGAATATGAGCACAGATGGGTTAATTCAAACAAATGCATCATGAGGAAGGTTTCTGACAGACAAATTAATCAGATTAGGAGAGCAGCTGCTAAAATGCCACCACAAAGCAACAAACAGATATTTGAAGCTGCTGCTGCCTCTGAAGTCCCATGAACCTGAAGGTGTAGGATCCTCCAGAGGCTTGCTGTTGAGCATTAACCAACAATTCGACCACCCCTAACCAAAGCTCACTTCAAACAGTTTTGTTCACTGTGTAACCCCGGATGGTCCAGGTGGATGAAGTAGGGCATGGTTGTTAGATGGCCACCATGTCCTAGCAAGACTGTGATGTGAGCAAGGAGGTGGTAGAGTCATGCTTTGGGCTGGAATCATGGAGAGAGAGCCCAAAGGGCCATAATCTTAATGATTGATGACTTTTAAACTATACTGTCATTTGCAATGTCCATTTAGGAAATTCTGAAAAAACTATAATTTGCATAAAAATAATTTGCATAATTTGCAAAATACAATAATTTGGAGCACTGTGTATGGTGCTAAGTGCAATAATCTGTAACTTGTTCTACTGTCTATCTAAAACCAAACTTAACCAGGCTTAGGCTTTTAGGGGGATTTGTGGGGGTTAGAAATCTAGAGGAAGTAACTGTTGTGTTCGTGGCCTACTAAACACACACACACACACACACACACACACACACACACACACACACATTGTTTAATCAAATCACTGCAGGATTGTGTTTGTATTATTATTATTATTATTATTATTATTATTATTATTATTATGTGTGTGTAATGTGTGTGTGTGTGTGTGTGTGTGTGTGTGTGTGTGTGTGTGTGTGTGTGCATGTTCCCAGGTCCTGCCTGATCTCACAGGCTTGGCACCCTGACTACATCAACAGCACAGAGAAACCTGCTTCACTCTCCCTCCCTGTCCTGTTTAAATGGGCTTCACACCAAAAATCTCCATCTCTGACACCACACACACACACACACACACACACACACACACACACACACACACACAGCACTTATGTTAAGATTAGCAGCATTGATTCACAGAAACACCCACACACACACACACACACACACACAAGCAAGCATTAAGCCATATTGTGCATTCCACATGTCAAGAGAACAGACAGCTCAGACACTTGACCTTTTACACCAGACAGAGCAACAGCTCTGTGTGTGTGTGTGTGTGTGTGTGTGTGTGTGTGTGTGTGTGTGTGTGTGTGTGTGTATCACAACATTTGCCTTACATTGTTAAAACCCAGCTCAATCAAGCAGGCCTGTCCCTAACAGTGTCCTACACTAATCAACTAAGGAACTCATGGTTAAGTTGAATTTGAAGTTTTATTGGTTTGTTGAATTTTCCTGCTACACTCTGATTGGCCAGTTGAATGTTCCTGCTACACTCTGATTGGCCAGTTGAATTTTCCTCCTACACTCTGATTGGCCAGTTGAATTTTCTTCTTACACTCTGATTGGGCCAATAAATGTTCCTAAGACACTCCAATGCTTTGATTGGCTTACAAAATTTTCCTCCTGCATTCTGATTGGTAGATACATTTTCCCAGCTGTGTTCCAAATGAAAGTGGATTGTTGGTCTGTTGGTTTATTGAATTTTCTTCTGTAGTGTTGATCGGCACGTAAAGCTTTCCTTGTGTGCTCTGATTGGTCAGTTCCCCCAATACTCTAAATGTTTCCTCCAAATTGCAAATTCTGTGATCTGATTGGTCCAGTGAATTTCCCCTAATGTGCTCTGATTGGTCCACTGAAATTTCATCAATTATCAGTCTGTTTCATCTTCACAGCTGCTGATGTATAGCTACGTCTTTGAAGAAGGGAGGAAAGAAGGGAGGAAGTAAAGGAACGTAATGTAGTGAATCAATTGGAGCAAAAGAAAGGGAGGGAGGGGACGAGAGAGGGACAGGCAGCGAGAGAAAGAAAGGACAGGGAGAGTCGAGGCAGGAACAGGCAACCATGCAATTACCTTCACATGACAAAATGCCTGAGATTAGTTGGTTCGAGCTTTTCTTCAGTGCAGTAGAGGAAGGGGGCGGGGCCAGAGGGAGAGAGGACATTAAAGCATGCACCCTGCTGCTACAATTGTGCAGCAATTAGACATCTGTGGAATTGTCTGTAAAGGCAAAGAACACACACACACACACACACACACACACACACACACTTTGTTAGCAGTGCTGCTGTATGGGTTTAGTCTTGAATCTACAGAGGAACGCTGGTTTTTGAGGGATCCAAGAGTGAACATGACAACTCCTAGTTCCTCCGGAGATTCGCTTAATCCCACTGCGTGTGTGTGTGTGTGTGTGTGTGTGTGTGTGTGTGTGTGTGTGTGTGTGTGTGTGTGCGCATGATAAAGCGAGAATGGTGGCCCAACTACAACTGCTCACACAATATTCCCTTTATGGACAAAAGTATTTAGACACCTGATCGGTATTAAAAAAGTTGATCCTGCTTTTGTTGGAGTAACTGTCTCTACTGTCCAGGGAAGAGTTTCTATTCAATTTTAGAACATTGCTGTGAGGATTTGATTGCATTCAGCAACAACAAGTTGGTGAGATCAGGATATTGGCTGCTCCCCAACTCATCCCAAAAGTACTGGATGGAGCTCCATCATTCCAGAGAACACAGCTTCACTGCTCCACAGCTCAGTGCTGAGGGGCTTTATACCCCTCAAGTCCATGTCTGGCATTAGGCCAGAGAGTCCTATTCTATTGGCAGTACTTCTCTACAGGGACTGGACAAGCTGTGTGTGCATTTGCACATCTGTGTCAGCAATAGCTTAAAGCAGCTGAATGTGTTCATTAGAAGGGGTGTCCACAAACATTTGGACACAGTGTATGATTCTGTCCTTCATATTCTCCTCTCCTTGTTTCTCTCCCTATGTTGTTCTCTCTCTTCCTCCATTCTCCTTTCCTCTTTATCATCATCTGCTCTCTCTCTTCCTCCTATGTTTCTTTTTTCTCTATTTTTCTAGTTTCCCCTTCTTTTCCATCTTTCATTCACTCCTCTATGTATTTTCTCTCTTCCTTTTTTGCTTTCTTCTTTTTTTCCTCCTCTCTCTCTCTCTCTCTCTCTCTCTCTCTCTCTCTCTCTCACTCTTTCTCCTTTCTTTTCCTCTTTTCTCTTCCAGTTCTTATTTTCTTTGTGCTTTCTCACTTTCTTATCCTTCTCCTCCTTCCCTCTTCTCCCACTCGCTCTTTTTCTGTTTGTTTCTTCTTTTTCTCTTTATATTCCCCCACCCTTTCTGTTCCTCCTACATCTCTCTCTTTTTCTCTCTTGTGTTATCTCTCTCTCTCTCTCGCTCTCTCTCTCTCTCTCCCTCTCTCTCTCTCTCTCTCTCTCTCTCTCTCTCTCTCTCTCTCAGCATCAGCCTGCCTCTGAAAGGTGCAATTACCTTGGTGACGCCTGCCTCGGCAACCAGCCTTGAGATGCTGATTATGCGCAGCAGAAATGGATCTGATTGGCCAAATGAAGCGCTCATTAGCTCCCTGTCACTCTCTCGGTGGCCATTACCACATTAGCTAAACTGACCATTAAATGAGCCCAAGCTTCCTCCATCTGCCTTTGCTCACACACAGACAGACACACACACACACACACACACACACACACACACACACACACACACACACACACACATAGAGAAAGAGAAAAAGAGAGTTGAGTTTGAGAGATAAAGAGGTAGATTTAAAAACAGAGAATTAAGCAAACCTAAACAAATACCCCTCACTGTTACACCACTGACTCCTAACACACCCGCACTGTTACACCACTGACTCCCAACACACCCCATACCGTTACACCACTGACTCCTAATACACCCCACACTGTTACACCACTGACTCCTAACACACCCCACACCGTTACACCACTGACTCCTAACACACCCCACACCGTTACACCACTGACTCCTAACACACCCCACACCGTTACACCACTGACTCCTAACACACCCTGTACCATTACATCACTGACTCCTAACACACCCTGTACCGTTACACCACTGACACCACTACACCACAAACAAGAAAAAGGAAAGGAGAAGAATGAAAGAAGATGATAGATAGATAGATAGATAGATAGATAGATAGATAGATAGATAGATAGATAGATAGATAGAGAAAGGGGGGGTGTAGTTAGTGGAGTGAGTAGAGGAAGTGTTTCAGTGCTCCACCTGCGGCCTGATTTAAATGAGTACGCAACGCTAATGACATTTCCATAATGAAGAGATGAGTTAAAGCAAGTTATCCACAAACTCCTCCATCAGGAGCTCTCTCTGTCTCTCTCTCTCTCTCTCTCTTCCTCTCTCTCTGTCTCTCTCTCTCTCTTACTCTCTCTCTCTCTCTCTCTCTCTCTCTCTCTCTCTCTCTCTCTCTCTCTCTCTGTCTCGCTCTGATTCCTTCTTTCCTGATGGCTCCCATTACCACTTCCAATCTCTTTCCAGCTCCGGAAACCCTGCGTTAAAAACATGAAGAATTTCAACACAGCTGAGCGTTGAGTGTTTGTGGGAGAGTGTACTTAAAATTATTTTAAACACACACACACACACACACACACACACACACACACACACACACACACACACACACTCTCTAACATCACCACTGTTATTTCACCACTGTTATCTATGAGCTAAATGAAATGGCATAAAGACATAAAGCCCCCACCATTGAGCAGTGGGTCTCTGTTCTCTGGATTGATGGAGCACTTTTGAGATGGGTTGGGGACGGGGTGGAGTGGTGATCTATATGGTTGGATGAATTGCTCTGCTGTCACATGATTAGCTCATTAGATAACTGAACTAATGAGTAGGTTTGTAAGTGTTTCTAATAAAGTGCTCTGTGAGTGAACCCTTAAATGTAAAGTGTGCCTGCTTTGGAAGCTCTACAGTGTTGGCTTTAATACAGTTCACACACACACACACACACACACACACACACACACACACACACACACATTTACATGGGCCTTTAAACCCACCCTGCATTGTTAAGCTGCAATCAAAGGCACACAACTAAAGTGGAAAGAAGAATAAAAACATGAATAATGGAACTAACATTTTCTGCCCTGATAATCAGTAGCTTTGATGATGATCACGATGATGATGATCACGATGATGATGATGATGATGATGATGATGATGATGATGATGATTGCCCATGTGCTTGAAATGGCTCCACACATACATACCAACACTGCACACACATTTGAAGTACCAGTTTTGACTCCACCAGTTGAAGCGTGTATGATTTCCCTCAATGCTGCTGATTTTACTACATCAGTTCAACCCCATCTGCTCGGTGTTGGTCTCAGGTGCTCTGATTTATCCTAAGCAGCTCTTGACCTGCATAGCATATGTTTTCATTTCAACCAGTGTGGTCTGATAGGTTAGTCGTTGTGTTTGTGATGGTCATACTGGCCAACACCCTACAGTCATGCTTAACCATCAAACTCAACTGAAAACTACTGTACGGTCATTAAGAGCTGCATCACCAGCTGGAGTTGGCCAGACGTGTAATGCTGCCCCATTAAATTCCAATTGTTTTCAGCACCAGTGTCAGCTCCCAGAACCCACAGATCACAACATAGTTTCAAGCCTGTATCGAGAACACTGTAATACTTTAAGAGTCTTATTGGATTGTACTGCTGTCCTCTCATCAGACTCTCTTCCACCAAAACGTGGAACAGGTTCCGTTCTGGTTCACAAATCGAATTTCCAACAACAAAAATCGGGTTGTTTGCATGGGGAACCAAAGCGTAGTAGGTTTATCAGATCAAACCGCTGTGATGGTGTCTAGTTGCACAGCATCAAGGAGCAATGATGTACCATTTGTCCTGCATGGTGCCATCTTCTACATCTTCTGGTCACCAAAAGTTGATCCATGTTTGCTTTGCTTTGTACACTCGCAGGTAGTCTATACGCCATCTTCTCACTTCCATTCACTGATGCTGTGCTGCACCCTCTGTTGATGACGTGTTCTGTGACATGACCTCAATTCCACTAAAACTGGTGTAAATGTAGGCTGGTTCGCTTAAAAACACCAAGGTTCTTATAAATCTGATCAGAACTCCTTCCAGAACCAGAGTTCTTTTGGTGGAAAAGGCCTAATTGTGTCCTCTGAGTGCAATGCGCTGTTAGATAGTGCTTTCTCAAATTTACCAGCATAAAAATAAGCAGAGTTCCCCTCTGCTGCGTGTTTATCTCCAGTTCGGTTCAGCTCAGGTAATCCAGTTTGTTTTTGAGGGAGCAGATGATGGAGAGAACACATAAAAGCTGATGATTCTCCACTGGCTCCTTTTTCACTTCACCTGCCAAGTTTGAGCTTTTCTTCTGGCACAGGTAAAATACACTGATGGACCGTGTAACCATGGCTTCATAATGCACATCCAGCCCATCGGCACCCATCGTGCCTGTGATGTCAGGGAGATTATTCCCGGTAAACACGTGCGGACGTGCAAAACAAAAGTATACTAAAGCTTACAAATGAAAAGTTATGTTAGAAAATGTTATTACGGGTATATTATTATATTTATATATTATATAATAATATTTCATTGGTTGATGTGTGGTTGGTTGGCTGTAGCGATTGGCAGATGGAATGTCCAGTGCCCCTGCATTTACACCAGCCAACCAATCACGCCCTCTGCTGTAGCTGATCAAGTCACAGGCCGTGTTTCAGTGCCACCGTTCATAGGAATCAAAAGACATTACACGAACCGGGGAGCGGGCAGTTCCGCTTGAGATTGGAGGTTGTCAGAAATATGATTTATAGCCACAATTATCCATTAACACTGAATATTATATCAATAACCCAGTCCAAACGCTGACTTAATCATATTGCCATTTAGCTAATGTCAGTCAGTCGGACTGTATGAATATATTCCAGTCAATATCAATTACTGAAATGAGGCCCAGATATGAAATGGGAATTGGATATGACGTCCCCTATCGTGTTCACAGGAAATATTATTTCCTATTCTAGCAGATCATAAAAAAGTCAAATCCGGACTCAAAAAGAGAGTTAAACAGTTTTCTAATTTAAACTCTCTTTTATATCATATTAACACAGATGGCAGCGAGAGAATGGCATATTGTAATTAAAACGGCAGATGCAGGATGACATTATTCTGATTGTGCGGCTAAAGGTGGTGGATGTTCGTGAGAAAACTCCACAGACAGTTTAACATTTACATATAGATTAGGAGTGAACTTCTGTTGGGTCACGTAGGCGGACGTTTCTTACCACAAACAGTCCAATGAACCACTAAACCTGTGAAAATACCACGAACACAGAGGTCCAAAGGGGACATCCCATGTAAATAAAAATAGGTTGTGGCTGAGTAAGGCGTGGCAATGAGACCGTATGACAGATGGCGGCAGAGTAGGGGAGGAGCTGAGAGCGTGGGGTGGAGCAGAGTAGGGGAGGAGCTGAGAGCGTGGGGTGGAGCAGAGTGAGGGAGAAGAAAAGATGGATGCAAAACCCCACAGTTTTCTTCTCACACAGGAAAGAAGGACTTGCATTCGAAACTGTGGACAATGCATTCCCTGAAAAATGGAGTCTGGAATGAAAGACGAACAGTTGAAAACATCCTGGAATGGCCATTAATTATTATTATTATATTTATTACATTCATTCATTCATTCATTCATTCATTTATTTATTTATTTATTTATTTATTTATTTATTTATGCAGGATGTCACCTTAGAGGCAAAGTTTTTGCCCAGTTGTCACTTATTGTCCTGTTTGTGTCTTGTTTTGGTCTTGTCTCCGTCCGTCCGTCTTCTGCTGGTTATCCGAGGCTGGGTCGCGGGGGCAGCAGTCTGAGCAGGGATGCCCAGACCTCCCTCTCCTCCGACACCTCAGCCAGCTCCTCGGGTGGGACCCCGAGGTGTCCAATCTTATCCGTAAAGAGCCAGTGTGGCTTCAGGTTTGGACAAGATTGGACACCCCTGTCTTAGAGCCCTAGATACACACATTCGGGTTGGCTGGAGTAACCTCCAGTTACAGTTAAACTATGGATTATCAGTGAGTTACCAGCTTGTAAAACATGCTCTTAAAGTCTTACAAACAACATTTAAACAAATACATTTTGAGTGTTTCTCGAACTTCTGATCTCCCCGATTGTCATCACAACAGTCTCTACAGTTGTCCAGTGAGGGCTGTTCAGCAGACGGAAACACCTTGTTGATGAGAGAGGTCAACAGAGAATGGTCAGACTGGTTGGAGCTGAAGCTCCGAGAACCACCCTGTACAACTGCGATGGGCAGAAAAGCAGCTCAGGATGAACAACATGTCCAACCATTAGGAGGATGGGCTCCAGCAGAAGATCACATCAGGGTCCACTTTTGTCAGCCAAGAACAGAATCCTGAGGCTGCAGTGGACAAATGGAGAGATGAAGACTGGAGGAACGTAGGCTGGTCTTATGAATCTACCAGAAAACTCAGAGCTGGGGAGTAAGCACTCGTTTTATTCTCACCGAACAATTGTAAGTTAAAGTCTTTGGTCCCGTTGCTCAGTCAACGGACCAGGTTTTGAAACATCTGGGCCCTCGCGGATCCTGCCTAGTAGAAAGGCAGGGGCAGAGCCACACCAATGGGCAAACTGGTGGTGGAATGGAGGATGAAGGGGAAATAAAATGTCAACATCTATAAAGCAGCAACAGGGGGTGGTGAGTAGAGGCCTTTTAAAGAAAGGTGGGGCAGATGTTCCGGGAGAACTTCCCCTAAACCGTTCACTTCTGCTGAGAAACACAGATGGTAGGGACAGAATTCGGTGTCAACAGCATGAATCCATTGATCTATGGAATCAAAAAAATTATAAAGAGCTTCCATAAATCCATAAAGCTTCCAAGCCACCCCAGATCCCTCATAGTTACACTCTGGGTCCTGACAGCTATGATAGAACATTAAACAAGAGTTACTGCCTTTGTTTTTACCACAAAATCCAAATGTAATTTTAGAATTACGTATTTAATTCTCTAAGGAATTACATTTATGATCGCCTGTTGCAACGTTAACTGATGACAAAAGCATAGCAAATGGAGAAAGGGTGGGATGGAAGAGAAGAGCTGTGTTGCGATGCTCAGTCTGATAATCCATTCCCACTGGTTTCTGAGGGGAAGCCGCACCGCCAGATGGAGAAACATCCACAGCTCTCAGCTCTAACGTCTCCAAGGAAACATTGTTCCATCACCGCGGCCATCTATCAGCTGTGAAGCTGGGGGTGGGAGGGTGAAGGGGGGCTGAGATGAAAAAAAAAGCACCTGAAGTGGAAGGAAATAGATAAGATGGATAGAGAGTGAGAGAGAGAGAGAGAGAGAGAGAGGTGCAGCTGCACTTCCTAACAGAGCTCCTTCCAAGAACAATTCAATTACGGACGTGCTCCGTGCTCCATCTCCCCTGAGTTTGTAGAAGACAGTAATATAAGACGGCTGATCAGTGAGAGGAGGAGGCTGATCACGGAAGCCGAAACATTACATCACAATCGGATGGACTGGCAGTGCATCCAACAATAAGGACAGCACGGCAACTGCTTTTATACAGACGATGGAAATAAAACCACGTAAGTTCCAGGATCACGCGCTGATCCATTTCGCTATGGTCCTCATGGACGTCACCAAGGCAGTGATGAACTCAGAAAGAGCCAATCAAAATCCGCATATTTAATGAGCTCAGGCACATTATTGGCCAAATGCTTAGCACCTGTTTGGAGGTGCTGGAAATCTCTCCAGTCTCTTTGTTCATGTAAAGCATGATTGTGACCTTGGGATTATATAATTATTATAAATAAATAAATAAATAAATAAATAAATAAATAAATAAATAAATAAAAAGTGTATTTAAATTATATAGTGTTTAAATTTTGGAATAAAACAGCTGACATGCAAAATAAAAAATAAAAAAATTATGTATATATGTATATATATATATATATATATATATATATATATATATATATTATAAAAATTGTAGGCACAAGTCCATTTTATTATGAAAACAATGCATAAAAATATATAAATTCTGTCCATTTTTCTGTCTTATCAGACACTTTTTTCTGTGATAATGGGTTAGAAATGGAAATGAGAAGGGAAGCGCTGTTTGTCTGACAGGTAAAATGTATTTATTTGTGTTTATGAGCAAAAAATCAACAAAAACACAAGACATTACTGTCCATCCACCTACAGGTTAAGCTGACCAGGTGGATGGACAGTGCTCCTGGCATTCGCTTATGCCACCCATCCCACAGGCCGGCTCTGAAAGCTGGTGTTCTGATTAAAGATCTCTAAATGCGTCTGTGGTGAGATGCTGGGTTTGACGGGGTAAATAATGTTACGAATGATTTAATGCTAATGACATTAAATCTTGCTGCCGTTTACCGTTTTCTGACAGATTGACTGGAACAGCTCTGAGAGATAAGGAACCAAAACGATAGGAAGAGGAAGAGGGTAGAAAAGTGGAGATGAAGTTGCATTGGCTCGACTTTAGCTTAGTGCCACTTTAATTAACATGCCTCTTTTATCCTTTAGGAACCTGCACTGACGAACGCGCCGAGAAAGGCCCACAAAACAATAAAAAAGACAATGGTAAAGTCAGGCTGAAGAATTCTTTAAAAATCTCATTTCTACATTTCTAATGCAACAAAAGGCAAACCGGCTCTCGGTTTGTTGTACGACTCCATTGAGCATTGTGTCAAACTCTTCTTAAGGTCTTTATTGGAGATTTCAGAAACAAAAGATATGCATAAATCAAGGAACTTTTTTACATGTTGTTAAAGTTTCTTGACGAACAGACAGACTTGCTAGAACTATGCATTTCAACATGAGTTCAAGAACAACAAGAGGCTTTCAGGCCCACCTCCTTTCTCCACACTCCCCCTGGGTTCTGCATGAATGACTCCTGATCATGTTCCTGTGCAGTGGCTGACAGCAACAGCAGTTTCACTGAATTTGTGAAATATGTAAACCCAATGCTTCCTGTCATGTATATCTTTAGATCACAGGTTCCCAACTCACCTGTTATGACCTCATCCAACTTTGCTCCAGCTGTGGGCTTCATCCAATATCGCTCCAGCTATGAGCTTCATCCAACATCACTCCAGCCATGGGCTTCATCCAACATCCAGCTATGGGCTTCATCCAACATCGCTCCAGCTATGAGCTTCATCCAACATCACTCCAGCTATGAGCTTCATCCAACATCACTCCAGCTATGAGTCATATCCAACATCACTACAGCTATGAGCTTCATCCAACATCACTCCAGCTATGAGCTTCATCCAACATCACTCCAGCTATGAGCTTCATCCAACATCGCTCCAGCTATGAGCTTCATCCAACATCACTCCAGCCATGGGCTTCATCCAACATCACTCCAGCCATGGGCTTCATCCAACATTGCTCCAGCTATGAGCTTCATCCAACATCGCTCCATTCATGGTCTTCATCCAACATCACTCCAGCTATGAGCTTCATCCAACATTGCTCCAGTCATGGTCTTCATCCAACATCGCTCCAGCCATGGGCCTCATCCTACATCGCTCCAGCTATGGGCCTCATCCAACATCGCTCCAGCTATGGCCTCATCCAACATCGCTCCAGCCATGGTCTTCATCCAACATCGCTCCAGTCATGGTCTTCATCCAACATCGCTCCAGTCATGGTCTTCATCCAACATCGCTCCAGCTATGGGCCTCATCCAACATCGCTCCAACTATGAGCTTCATCCAACATCGCTCCAGTCATGGTCTTCATCCAACATCGCTCCAGTCATGGTCTTCATCCAACATCACTCCAGCTATGAGCTTCATCCAACATCACTCCAGCTATGAGCTTCATTCAACATTGCTCCAGTCATGGTCTTCATCCAACATCGCTCCAGCCATGGGCCTCATCCTACATCGCTCCAGCTATGGCCCCATCCAACATCGCCCCAGCCAGGCCTCATCCAACATCGCCCAGCTAAAGAGCTTTCCATCCAACACGCCTCCAGTCATGGTCTTCATCCAACATCGCTTCCAGTCATGGTTAGTATTCTCATCCAACATCGCCCAGCTATGAGCTTCATCCAATATCGCCCAGTCATGGTCTTCATCCAACACGCCTCCAGCCATGGGCTCATCCAACAACGCTCCAGCTATGGGCCTCCATCCAACATCGCTCCAGCTATGGGCCTCATCCAACATCGCTCCAGCCATGGGCCTCATCCAACATCGCTCCAGCTATGGGCCTCACCCAACATCGCTCCAGCTATGGGCTTCATCCAACATCGCTCCAGCTATGAGCTTCATTCAACATTGCTCCAACTATGAGCTTCATCCAACATCACTCCAGCTATGAGCTTCATTCAACATTGCTCCAGGTCCTGTTTGGAAAAACGTTTAACACTTCCAGATAAGTCAAACCTTTCCTGTCAGTCCTGATCTCATGATTCATAACAATGGACCTGTCCACCTTCTCCACACCTCCACCCTTCATTCCCTATATTTCCCACCCAGATCAGTCATTCATCCTCAGCTATGACTGGACCACTGGTATTTAGGGGTGGAGCATCTCTGCCACCATCTCAAGCTGAGAGGAAACCTGAGAACAGAGGATGGAGTTTCAGAGTCCAGGTGGGGAGTGACCAAAAGAGGGGCCTGCTGAGTGTAGGACTGAATGATGGCCTACAGACCAGAGCGAGATAAAACCATTTCTTACAACCGTTTAAAACAGTATTAAGCGTTTTAATGCACTAAAGTCACAGTTTGATGAACTTCCCTCTCTAGATGTTGTGAAATCATAAGGATAAGGAGGCGTGGCATGGGTCATCAAACAGTTCACATCTACAAAAACAGCAAACTCTGCATTAACATCTGCAAAAGAAATGAACACTGAAGGCAATGAAGCAAAAGCCTTTCGCCTGCTGTGACTTTTTTTTCCACGCCATATGAGCCTAAACGAAGAGGATTATTACAAACATAAAAGCAGGGAGAAATGGAGAGAACAGTGGACTGTGAGGACAACAGACCTTCAGATTGATGCTGCTTCAGAGCTTTAGGGGACAGTGCTGTGCAAGACCTAACCTGAGGAAATCAGCCTCGGTGTTCTGGGTAATTAGAGGCAGTGCATGGGAGGAAATGTGGTTCAGTGAGGTGTAAGTGTGTGTTAAGGCTTAAGATTTCCCTTCATACACACACACACACACACACACACACACACACACACACACACATGCGTGTGCAAAAGCAGAAGCTACATATAACACAGACAAGTCAAAGACGGGACATTAAGTCCTTATGTATATGTATACACACACACACACACACACACACACACACGTCTGTAATTATAAAGCTACAAAGTGCTCAGTGAATAATCCAGAGAATCTAGGAACACATAAGTACAAACAATTAAAGAAAAAAGTTTTATTATGAATAATAATAACAACAACAACAACAACAATAATAATATGATGAAATATTTCTCCGTTTTTTATTCATTACTGAAAACTGTTTTGTGCTTTTACACCATCCACTGCAAAGTTCTCCGTCTGTTCTATATTCTGCTGAAAGTGCTCCCCAAACCACTCTTTCTCCACTTTCCACTTTCGTTCTATTCAAGACTCCTTTCTTCCCTTGTTCCGATGGCTTATCTGTGATGGGAAAACAAAAAGCTCCGTCTGTGTGTGTGATAGAACCCGTCTCTGCGGGGTTCTAGTAGCATACATCTGACAGACACCAGGTTCACATTTCCATCTGTTTACTTAGAGAGAGAGAGAGAGAGAGAGAGAGAGAGAGAGAGAGAGAGAGAGAGAGAGTCAGGGACAGAGAGACATTGTGAGAGAAAAGAGAGAGAGGGTGGGCCAGAGAAAGATACAGGCACAGAGAAAAATTGTGAGAAAAGACAGAGAGAGAGAGAAAGAGAGAGAGAGAGAGAGAGAGAGAGAGAGAGAGAGAAAGAGAGAGAGAGGGGGGGGTTGGCCTTCACGTTTGCATGATAAAAACTTGAGGATTCAATTTTTCCTGCATACCTTTGTGTGTGTGTGTGTGTGTGTGTGTGTGTGTGTGTGTGTGTGTGTGTGTGTGTGTGTGTATGTCTGTGTGTGTGTTGCCCATGGCAAGGTGTCTCCTTGCTGCTCAGTTTTATGGTTAACGCTCATTTTTGTAGCACAGATCCGGCTGGTCTCCCAGCGGCCGCTTCAGGAACGCTGTATAAACTAGACTACTACAGTTTACAACTCCTTCACACACACACACACACACACACACACACACACACACACACACACACACACACACACACACAGTTTATATGAGTCCCTGTTTGAGGTTCTATCTATATTAGCTGGCTGGAAGGCTCTGGGAGGATAGAGGGACTGTGTGTGTGTGTGTGTGTGTGTGTGTGTGTGTGTGTGTGTGTGTGTGTGTGTGTGTGGAGGATGGTGTAATGGAAACATAAGCTGGAAGAGAGGAACGCTAAAAGGAAGGAAGATGGCTGTGGAAAACGGCGCGTGACTGCATCAGCAGGTGTGTGAAGCTCTCGCGCATTCACCAACGTCTCAACAGCTGGTGTGCATTCAAGCGACACACACACACACTCACACGCGCACCTTCACGCAGTCACACTCACACAATAGTGGTGATGAGAATTCCACTTAAAGTGCAGCAGACAGTGTTGACATGGACAATATTTCACATTCCCTCTCACTCAGCCACAGCACCTCTCTCTCCTGCTCACACACACACACACACACACACACACACACACACACGTACGCCCACAGAGGCCTTTATCATTACCTCCTCACTTGCCATAATTATCTTTATCTGTCTGCCTCTCTGTCCATCTGACTGTTGGTTTGTCCACCTGTCTGTCCATCTGTGTGTACTGTATGTCCATCCACCTGACTGCCGGTCTGTCCACCTATCTGTCCATCTGTGTGTATGTCCATTCACCTGCCGGTCTGTCCATCTGTCTGTCCACCTGACTGCCTGTCCCTCCGTCTGCCCTTCTGTCAAACAATCTGTCCTTCTGACTGTATGTCTGTCCTTTTGACTGCCTGTCTGTCCATGTCTCTCTTTCTGTCCCTCTGTATCCGTCTATTTATCTGTCTTATTGCGTTTGATCTAAAAATCTATATTAAATGGATATAATTTTTGTCAGTATGTTATTTTGTCCATCAGATTAGTCAGAAATCAGTGTGGACTGAGGTGTTTGTTCACTACACAACTTTAAGTGCAGCCTGGATTTAATTCAGTACTTTGGGGTTTTATTCCCCCCATCCCTGTATTTTAATATTTTTTAGACTTTGCTTTGTCACCACTGTGAAAACCTACCCTTACACACACACACACACACACACACGGTACATATAACACAGACGGGTGCTTGCAAATAAACAGAGGTTTTACTAACGTAAATAAAGGCCAAACCAGAAAAGCCCTAAGTGTACACAGCAGCCTAACACACACACACACACACACACCACAGAGACCAGAACAACTAGCTCATGACTGCAACACACACAGCTACGCTTTCTTTCCAGGATGTGTGTGTGTGTGTGTGTGTGTGTGTGTATTGATTTTGTGTCTGACTTTAGTTTCCTACTGAGAACTCGACTAAAGAGTTGACATGAACTTTGTCCTTCACATCATTGAATCAGATCCACTCACTTATACCAGCCCAGGCTGATACTCACCCTGTCCTAATCACACACTTAATGACAGAGAGAGAGAGAGAGAGAGAGAGAGAGAGAGAGAGAGAGAGAGAGAGAGAGACAGAGAGAGAGAGAGAGAGAATAAAGCATCTAAACCGCAGCAGCTCGTCCCCTCGTCCCCTCTGTCAGCTGCTTCTCAGTCTGACTATCCCACTGACCCAAAGCCCACAGCCTCAGTCCATCCCCAATTAAAGTGAACCAATTCATCAGTTTATCTAGAACCCTAGAACAAGTTTAGCTATATAACCCCCATCCACCACTACCACATCCTTATCCCTCCCAACCTATATACACATATCTAGAAGCACTAACCCACCCATGCTTATAAAACTACACCCTTATTCTACCCACCCCACGTCATACCCCAGCACTCATCAAACCTAAGGGTACTCCTGAAAACCACACCCCATCTCTAAAAATTACACCCCCTCAAACTCCACCTTTCCCTCACATACCCCATTGAACCCCACCGCTAACACACCCAAGCATACATAGACAGCATTACAGCCTCTTAAAAAGCTGAAGCAGAGGCAGGGACAGGGACAGCGGTCACTCTGCTTTACTCCGAGTGGGACTGGGCATCTGTCACAGAACCACACGGTACTCATTAAACAGACTGACAACAACAACAACAACGAAGGAGTGGCTGAAACAAAGGGTCTTAAATAGAGAGACAACATTACAAACACCAGGAGCTGGGAAATGAAGGGGCGGGGTTAATCACAAGTCACAGATGGGAATGGGTGGAGCAAGGGAGGAGACAGGACCAAAAGAAAGCAGAAAGACAAAACAAAGGCAAGACGGGAAGACAGGAGGGTAACAGGACTGATATGTGACAGCATCAGAATGGCCTGGTGAGATACTTATTCACACACACACACACACACACACACACACACACACACACACACACACACACACACACACACAGGTTTTTCTCCCTCCACTGTGTGAATTTATAAAAGTTGACATGCGGCAGCTTTGCAAAGCCGTGTTATCGATTTTCGTTATCGGGCTGCAACAACGCCACACACAATCAACACTAACAACATCAGAGCTCATCAGTGTGTTTCCACTGTACCTCTCTCTCTCTCTCTCTCTCTCTCTGTTGTGAGAGCAGGTCTGTACTCTGAGGATTATTACAGAGCTAATGTGAACATTATGTGCGGATTATATTCTGCATAATAACCACCTGCTTGTACCAAGTAGGTTTAAGTAATCACACACACACACACACACACACACTTCCTTACAGGTTACATTGATCGAATGGTCACATTTTGAGCTCAGCTCAAAAAATGTGATGAAGAAAGAAAGAAAGAAAGAAAGAAAGAAAGAAAGAAAGAAAGAAAGAAAGAAATGATGAGAGACAAACAGAAAGACAGATTGTTAAAAGAGAGAACAAGAACGAGAGAGATGGACAGAAAGAAAGAATAAATAAAAAAAAAAAAAAGGAAAAGAGGAAAACGATAAACCAGGACACACACAGAGAGAGAGAGAGAGAGAGAGAGAGAGAGAGAGAGAGAGAGAGAGAGAGAGACAATAATGCTTTAGAAGCTCAATATATCTTTACATGAAAGGGGAACATGCCGGAACAGCAAAAGGCTGCAGGAAGGTCTGAGGTCAGTGGTACACTGATTGTATTGTGTGTGTGTGTGTGTATGTGTGTGTGTGTGTGTGTGTGTGTGTGTGTGTGTGTGTGTGATGTGGTGCAGTCCAGTCTTTCTTCATCATTATATTGCCGAGAAAGTTTTTCCACAATTTTTAACTTCTTGTGAGACACACACACACACACACACACATACACACACACACACACACACAAGAAAAACTCAAAATTCTTTCTCATGTAACCACCTCTCAATCTTTTCACCAACTGTGTGTGTGTGCGTGTGTGTGTGTGCGTGTGTGTGTGTGTGCGTATGTGTGTGTGCGTGTGTGTGTCTGGAATCCCCTACGGAGAGACAGCGGATGATAACCAGGACTGATGATACCTTTGTATTTTTTCCTCTCTCTTGTCCTTTTGTCCTCTGCTTTCAGTGCTGTGAGGGCAATGGTGAATCTCCCCTGTGACAAAAGCCACACGCACACACACACACACACACACACACACACACACACACACACACACACACACACACACACACTACAGCTCAGGTCTCTTTCTGCTGGCCTTCTTCTTCTTCTTCTTCTTCTCCTTCTTCTTCTGGCCCTTGTAGAAACGTATGTGTTATTAGTGTATTTGTGTGACCAAAAAAAGTGCACAAGTGTTTGCACCCCATTAATGCAGATGGGAAACATTCCGGAAAAAGCATCGTATTAAAATACGACCACAAATCGCATCCAGTCAGACCACACAGTTTGGAGTGCTGTAAACTAAATAGGTAGATTTTCAAAAATGATATCCGAAATTTTCCCTCTTTTCCTGATGGCAAAGTTGAAGCCCATTCTTCCTCCAATATCTACAGTGTATCTGGAAATTATTCCCTTATTATGCTCTTGCCAGGGACCTGGCTCTGATACAGTGGTTAACAGACGCCTGTGCTGCAGCATTGCACTCCGTATAATGTGGGAAGGAAGAACCATCAACCCACACAATGAGAGCAGATGCCGGCAGCCGATGGCACGCAGGACACAAACCTGAGATCCTCAGATCACAGTGGACATATGGACAATATTTTTGACATCACAAGAACTACAAACTCAGCGCATGTCCACATACATCTCACTGTCTGGTTTGTAATGGGCATTTTCACTTGCTGGTGTTGTGTGATAAAGAGACAGAGAGGGGGCATGGAGGGATCAGCAAATGCAAGAGTTTGTTTTCAGTGCGACGTAATCCGATGTGCCAAACATCATGAGCGCAAACACACACACACACACACACACACACACACACACACACACACACACACACACAAACAGGGGTCTCCATGGAGCCCGCCCTCACAACAACACCTCGTTCTTCTTTTGTGCTCATCAATCAATCTTTATCAGCCTCCATCCCCTCAACCAGGGATGAGAAGCGATAGAAGAGCAGAGGAGGAAATGGGGGAGAGAGAGCCTGACAAAAGCCTGGTCACATTGCACACCACACACCCAAACACACTCGCGCACACCCCCACGCACACACCTATGCACACCTTTCCGAACGACGGCCTCTTCCATCACTCTAAAATCACCCATCAATCAGTCCGGCCCGGCCCGGCCCGTGGATCAACATTGCTTCCATTTCAAAACCTCATTTCATTCCAGACGATGAAAAAGTGCATTTCGCCAAGACGACAAAAGAGAGGGGGGGGGAAGACAACAAGAGGAAGAAAATGCTGGCCTACGCAAATACAAAAAAAAAACTGTAGTGAAGCTCATTTCGCTGAGTGCCCTTTGACTAGACCATGTAAAGAGAGAAATGGAAACCATGCTGAAAGCTTGCCAAAGCTATTAGGCGGCGGAGCGCGCTCCGGGCCTGTTAAAAGTTTTCGGTATGCAACCCTAAAAGCCTCCCTCCCTCCGTTCCTCCTCCTCTTCACAGGATATATATATAAAAAAGGATACGGCTGGTGCTTGTCCTGGCAGCTAATAAAGCCAGACTAATACTTCTAAAGTGGGCACCGGGCTTGTAAACACAGTTGCGACAAACAAACAAGTGTTGGCTAATGGTACACAGCGGTGCGATACTGTACGGGGTGGGCCTTAATGGCACAGAGCGGGATGGGACGTTGTGTGAAGGGACAGTGCGAAGCCAAAATGTGCAGGACGTGAAAGGACAGCTTGTGATGGGACATAGAAGGACAGTGCATGTGAGAGGTCAGGACGTGATGGGACAGGGAAGGGGGTAATGATAATGTGAAGAGAGCATGATGGGATTATTATGGGATAGGGTTTGAAGTGACAGGGTATGATGGGAATGGCCTGTCCCTTCATGCACTGTCCCATAATAACTTCCAGCAGGACTGGGTATAATGGGACAGGATATAATGCTGTAGGATAGTGATGGATATGATATGATATATAGGATAGCATGATCAGACTGTGTGATGGTACAGGATATGTTTGGACAGTACATGGCAGGACAACATGATCTGACCTGATGGGTCAGCATGTGATTGGACTGTATGATGAGACATGACATGTTTGGACAACTCGCGACGGGACAGTGTGTGACCAAACGGCACATGATTGGACTGTATGATTGGAAAGGGTACGTGATGGGATTGGGCACATTGAGATTGTGTGATGGGACAGGAAATCAGTGCGGAATTATACATGATAGGACGTGTAAGTGTATGTCCCTTTTGTCCCCCGTGCAAACAGTCTGAGTTGGAGTCTATATTGGTTTCCTAGGTTTCATTGTGCTGGAGAAACTTTGGGTTATTCCTTTTGCTGAGAACCTGAGGTTCAGCTTTATTGGTGTTATTAACAAAAGAATGAAGGAAAACACCAGGGGAATATTACCACACACACACACACACACACACACACACACACACACACACACACACACACACCCACACACACACACACATTCCCAGTTGGACCACTCTTCTTTACAGCCCACTTTAGTGCTGCAAAGAGTTGAAGAGGATACTGAAGTGAAGGTGGAGGAAAAAAAAAGGTTTGTAAACTTTTTATTAATAAATTATTGTTTTTTTTTTCCAGTATAGAGACTTGATCCCTCTATTCCCCTTTTCTTTCTCTCGCTCTCGCTCTCTCTCTCTCTCTCTCTCTTTTCTCTTAATGTCTCTCTCTCTTGCCCTCTCTCTAGACCAGTTAGACACTGTAGCAGATAGACTGGGGTGTCTAATTAGGTGTTATATTAGAGGGCCTCTATTTTCCTCAAGGCTGCAATATAATCTACCATTCTCTTGGAATGACACACACACACACACACACACACACACACACACACACACACACACACACACACACACACACACACACACACACACACACACACACAATAATAGGCTCCCCTAAGCTTTGCTAAGCAATAAACGTTGACATCCACATTCAGTCTTGTGCCTTGAACACGCAATCTCTCACTAGGGATCTAATGGGGTGCTCGAAGCTTAGCCAAGCAATAAATACAAACACACACACACACACACACACACACACACACACATACACACACACACACACGTACATACACTAACTTTGGAAGGTTAATTTGTGAGCAAGCTGACAGTCCTAATACTGAAAGACCTCTGAAGCATCTATTCAGCCTCTTCTAAACTGGACTGAAGACCCACCTCCACTCATTTGGCTTTAAGTGGACCTTGGCCTTGGGCTGGTCGGCTGTAGGTAACCCTGTGGCCGACGTTTGCTCCAGGAATGTCCACACAGGCCAAGGAGACTGGAGGACAAGTGGGTGGAGGGTTAAACAGTACTGGAGGTTATTTGAAATATGTGATGTGGACTCTCATGGATCCTGGAAGGCAGGGGTAGAGCCTACCCCCAGGGCGACCAGTGGGATCACACTGGTGGTGGTGGGGAGGATGGAGGGGGAAATGAAACATCAGCATCTGTAAAGCAGCGAAAGGGGCATGTGAGTAGATGCCTTTTAAAGACGGGGGGTGAATGCATTTGAGGTTCCTGGTGAAACCTTCACTGAAGCTTTTGTATATATGGTCTAAACCAGGCAATATTGGAAAGGGTACTACGAAAGTAGTTGACATGGATGCTCATACTACATGTGAAACACAGCCCCAACCTCACCCTCAAGAGATAGAGAGACAGAGAGAGAGAGAGAGAGAGAGAGATGCATTTTGACAAGTGTTGATGGCATCAAGAAACCACCACCACAGTAAATCAAACCTCCAGGCAAGTGAAGGACATCAGTTATGTCTTGCCAACGATTTTTACATGCCTGTCATGGTGGGAGGAAAAGATCATACGGGCACGAACGATGTTCTACAGCTCCACTAGCCTGGCCTCAAAATCTTTGGTCCGTGCAACCATGTTTCTGTCATTATGTATTGTTGTCATGGGGTGGACGTGCAATGAATTACGGCTAAACTGGTCATGATGTTGAGAAATCGGCCTGCGAGGGAGCTCATACTGCAAAACACTGTGCGAAATCACCAGTTTTACAGGCAGTTTTTGGAGAAATAAAAATTTCTTAAAACCAAACAACAAACTCTCCGACTCAATCGCACACCTTTCACACAACGCATCCACATATAACGCTCTGCAGAGCAGAGGCACGCTTCTAGAGCTCTGCCTACTGGTTATTTTAATTGCTTATTCTCAACGACGGTGGTTGTTCTGCTTCAGGGAGGGTAGAGCTGCCTTCACAACCATTTTTTAGCAGTTAGTAGTGCCTTCTAACACTGCATGTCAAACAGTGGAGGGAATAAATCAGCTCAGTTCGGCCTGCTTTGTCCAAGGTGGTCAGAAGAAGGTGTCAGATTAACCACAAACACCAAACAGAGCTGACAGAGAAATCAACCAATCCAAAAGCACGATGGGATAATGTGAACAGACTTCACTGGCAACACACACACACACACACACACACACACACAATAACAAGGACAAGTTGTCAGCAAAAAAGTGCAATTTTTAATCTCATCTACATTCACATAAATCATCATTTTAATTGAATTAATTGTTGATTAAAAGTCAGTGATGCTGTTAGAGCTGCGTTTCTGCAACTAAGCAGGAAAAGAGAGGAGAAACAGTAAGTAAACCTTTATGCAGCAATATAGCTATACCCACACACACACACACACACACTCTCACACACACACACTCTCACACACACACACACACACACACACACACACTCACACACACACACACTCACACACACACACATACACTCTCACACACACACACTCTCACACACACACACACACACACACACACTCTCACACACACACACACTCTCACACACACACACACTCTCACACACACACACACACACACACACACACACACTCACACACACTCACACACACACACACACACTCTCACACACACACACACTCTCACACACACACACACACTCACACACACACACACTCACACACACACACACACACTCTCACACACACACACACTCTCACACACACACACACACACACACACACACTCACACACACACACACTCACACACAGACCAAGGAGAATGCAGGGCATGCATGTTCATCCCATGTTCACCCCATGCAAGCATCCCAGAACCCATGAGTGTGAGGTTGAGGGTCCTTACACTGAGACATTAGAGAACCCATGAATGACAGGGTCAGGGTCCTTACACTGAGACATTAGAGAACCCACGAATAACAGGGTCAGGGTCCTTACACTGAGACATTAGAGAACCCATAAAGGTTCTTTCACTGAGCACTCAAAAAAACTTTGAAGAACAGGGTGAGGTTTCTTACACTGAGTAATCCATCAAATCAAAGAACCCATGCGTAACAGGGTAAAGGTTCCTACAGAGGGGACAGCCAGATTCGGTTTGTTTACAAAGTCAGCGGCGGGTACTACACAGTGTAAGATATATTTAATGTGTGTTATAATAACAACGGATATTTTTGTAACATCTCAGGACTTTTATTCTGGAATTTGAACAGTGTGTGAGGAAAGAAACAGATTCCTCTGTAGCTCATTATCTGGCTCAGTGACATTAATAGCCCCGCCCCCCTCTGTTTGCAGGTTGAGCATGTACACGTGGACAGAGCAGTAAACATGCACTGGAAGCTCCTTTGGCATTTAAACTGGGATTGAATTCAGTTGGAAACAAACTGGATTATTTGCTGATCAATTTTTGGAACAATGATGATACTGATGGATGGGGAACGTCGTCCAGTTTGTTATGCTACGTGTATCATATCATATCATATCATATCATATACGAGCTAATAAATAATAAATATCTGGATGCTTGTGAGCATAAACGACAAACGTTTCTCAGCTCCCTGAAGCTCACCGACGCCACTTTTCCCTCCTCCGTTCTTTTGTAGTCCAGCCTTTATTAAGTGCTGGACTGAGCTGACCTCTGTGTTAACTAAGGTCAGATCACCACGTGGAATCCGACGCGCTGTAATTGAGGGAATGCAAACACTAATCAATCAGTCATCTCTCTCCCAACAAGTGTAATCCCCGTCTGATGAAACGATAAGAGCTGTAATCCTAGCGTGTGTGAGCGGGAGTGTGTGCGTGAGCGTGTGTGCAGGTAACCGCAGTAATCTAATGAGTTTTGAAATGAAAAGTGCAGTCAGATACTGGCAGAGACAAAAAAGACCCGAGTGCTCGAACAGAACGGCGCACGACCCGAGGCGTTCTGCATTCCTCCCACTGACAAACACACCGAGGCCTAGACACACACACACACACACCCAGCCCTCGTACTCGATTAAAGCCCTCGCCTACAGGCCAGAAACACACCAGACAGGCGAAGCAGAGCGGAGTTGGGGAGATGTGGTTATGACATTTCTGCACCTTACAATCATACTCTATATGGGCAAAAGTATCGGGACGCCTGCTGGCTGATCGTTTCTTCCGGGATCAAGGGAATTAAAAAGAGATTATCCTGCTTTTGTTTGGGAGTAACTGTCTCTTCTGTCCAGGGAAGGCTTTCTACAAGGTTCGGGAGCTTTGCTGTGAAGATCTGATTGCACTCCCTCACAACAGAGTATTCGCCACACCAATTCACCTCCAGCTTCCCTACTCATCCCAGAATTATTGGGTGGAGCTCCATCATTCCAGAGGGAAAACGGTTGCTGCTCCACAGCTCAACGTTGGCGGGCTTTATACCCCTCAAGCCCGTGCCTGGCATTAGGCCTGGTGCCAATAGGTTCATATTGATCTGCTCCAGAGAGTCAGAAATACGCATGTCATGCATATTTACACGTTGTGTTTGTTTTACAGTGCCCTTCAGCCAGGCTTGTCCTTCTGGAAGGGTTTTAACAGGAATAAACTGGAGGCTAAGTGAATGTTAGGGAACGGCCCATAAACGTCGTCTCTGGACTTTAACAGTTCGACCTCTCTGCTCCAATCCATTAGGAGCAGGTTATGAGGAATAGAGCCTCGCCAATTGCCTTTTTACACACGCTCCCTTAATACTGACTGGCAATCAGAAATATCATAACCACAGCGAGGAGCAGCAGTGTTCCTCCAGCATGGAGTTCACGACCAGGAGAACTGCTGAATAACGGGAAATACTGCAAACACGCTTTTCTTCACAAGCCAAAGATATAAAGCAGGGAAACGTAAAATGGGATCAGAGACGAATGAAACACCGAGAGCTGAGAAGGACACATTTCTGGAGGAGATCATTGAACGGGAGAAAATCAATGAGACACTTAAACACACAAAGCCAGGCCAAAGTTTGGATCTTAAGACATGCAGACTATAAAGTAAGACTAGGGTGACCATACGTCCTCTTCTTCCTGGATGTCCTCTATTTGGGATGTGATAAGTGTGTCTGGCATAGAAGAGTTTGCCACCTATTCTGGGTGTGGATTTTCACAGCTTTAAACCTGCAGAAAAGCCATAACAGATAGTTGGGAAGTCGGTTCATCTCTATCTTCAACGGAACGGAATTCATCTCTATCTTCAACGGAACCGTAGAATTCCTTTACTGTAACGTTCGAACCCCAGGCCAATTTTATGGGATTTGTTTTCCCATGCTGGATAATTCATCAGTGATGAGACCAGCATGGTTAGATAGGGTAGCTTGTTGCACTTTGTTATGATATGCGTTTCAGGTCTGTAGGTTACTCTGATCCTGACGTTTGAAGCTTTATTATGGAAAATGAATCATCTCTGTAGATATCAGGTAGCTGAAGGCACATACAGAAGCTTCGTTTTAACACTCCAGTCTTACTGGACAGTGCTGCTGTCCCCTCCTTGCGTCCTCTCAGTGTGATGTGCTCCTACCGATTCCTGGAGACTGTAGATGGCTGTTTCTTCTATCCTTGCTGACACTTGTTAATAAATATGAGCTGCTGCTGCTTTCCCTTCCGAACGGTGTTCAGCTCCAGTTTGTTCTTGAGGGAGCAGACGATGGAGAGAACAGACGCTTAAAGCATCTTAAAGCATTTTCATTTTGTTTTGCGATGATTTTGAGCAGCTCTTCTGCAGACCCTTATCAACCCCTACACTAACCCTCTCTGAAGGTGTAGGCACTTGAGGGTCATGGTTTGTGACTTGTACTGGACTCATGAACTGACCTGTCATTTTTCAATTATTCCTAAATAGATAGTTTGATGTTCCAGGGTCCTTTTAACCGATCTTGCTTAAATGCTTAATTTAATATTTATATTTGAGTAAAATCGCAATAGTCACGTACCAATAATGTCCTTCATGTTCTTTATACCGGTCAGAGCAGCCACCACACTCTCCTGATTTTCTCCTCTTCACAATGGTGGGATACAATTTTCACCGAAAGCCAGAACAGTAAATATAAAAATGGGTCAACGCTACGTGCCCGAGTCAGTCATTGTCCTCTGCCTGTACAATGAGGCCGATTGCAGAATTAAATGCCTTGGATAGTCTATAAAATGCATCAGAAGAATGTTCTGACCACACAAACCCATTGCAACTTTATAGCTCAAGATGTCCAAACCATGCATCTGGCAGGAACAGTGCAGCGAAATTAAAGGACAGTTTTGGTGAAGCTCTCAAGGCTTTTTTTATTCATGCTCAAAAGTGATTTCTTTTATTTTTTGCGTGCACACACACACACACACACACACACACACACACACACACACACACACACACACACACACAGGACACCCTTAGAAACCTCCATGCAGGGACGCCGTACTGAGAGACATGCCTTCTGTATGTGTAGATCAATAAATATTGATCAGATCAGACGACATTTATAACCAGTTATTGATCCTGATCACCTTCATCTTCCTGTGATGATCCATCCCATGCAGCTTGAATGTTCTCACTCAGTTCTGCAGATGGTGTGGTAGAGGTGGAGTGCTGATAGAGCGTCCAATGGCATCCCACACATTTTCAATCAGGGACAGGCCTGGACATGAGACCGACCACGGCAGCAGCGTGTGGACGAGCGTCATCCTGTTGGAGTAGAGCACCGGAGTGTGTGTTCAGGAAAGGTAGAACCACTGGTTGCAGAACCTCATTAACGTAATGTTGGTCTGTTAAACTGTCAGTAATGAAGACCAAAGATGATCTGACATCATACAAAATTGCCCAACACTCCATGACCCCAGGCCTTCTGGTCATGTGACACGTGACAACAAACTAATGATCATGGTTCTGACCGCTGTGCCTCCACACGGATTTCTTGGTCCTCGACCAGGCAAAATGCCGGACTCATCACTGAAGATGAGTGTATGTACAGTATGTCCTATATTATATTTATGGAATCCATAGAAAACCAGCACACACTGACTGGACTGTGGCACTGTTCCAGTGTTTGCTGGATGGTCAGTGGTGGGTCCAGTTGGGCCAAAGGATGAGGAGATGTTTGACAGTTGAAATCCTGTTAAGGGCAGTGATGAGGATGCAAGCTGTTCAAACACTGCACACACACATACACGCACACACACACACACACACACACACACACAAGCTACATACACACACACACACATTCACTGACACTAGACAGAGCTTATTTCACATCTGTAGCCCACTGTCTCCCTGTGTGTGTCAGTGTGTGTGTGTGTGTGTGTGTGTGTGTGTGTGTGCGTGTGTGTGTGTGTGTGTACTGTCTGGCAGTAAACTTTCAGTAGGGTGCATTCCTGGCTGCTTCTGATTGTTTGAGCTCTCTCTCTCTCTCTCTCTCTCTCTCTCTCTCTCTCTCTCTCTCTCTCACTCACCATCATATTTCTCTCCCTCTTCCCCATTTCCTCTGGACTATTCCTGGGTCCTCAGCAGTGTACAATGTTTATTATTCTGGCTCACTCTCTCTGTCTTTTCTTTGGCTGTGTTTCTCCGTCTGTGTGTGTGTGTGTGTGTGTGTGTGTGTGTGTGTGTGTGTGTGTGTGCGTGCATCTCCAGACATGCTGAAAAATGATCATGTATTCACAGATTAGGAGCATATGACTATCCACCACATGCCTGTGGACACCCCTTCTAGTGAACACATGTGACACAAATGTGCAACTGCACACATACACTGCATATCTAGTCCCTGTTAAAAAGGTACTCCCAGTAGAACAGGACTCTCTAGAGCAGAAACAGGAACCTACTGGCACCATGCCAGCACTAATGCCAGGCACTAGAGGGGTATAAAGCCCTCAGACATTGAGCAGCAAGTGTTATTAGCTATCAACTGATGTTCTAGACAACTGGGTCATGACAAAATGTCAGGCAGGTCTTGTGAGGTGTTCCCAGGTTGCAGTGGTCACTACCAACAACAAGTGATCCAAGGAAGGACATTTTGAGAACCAGCACCCAATTCTCCTTGAAGCACATGGAGGTACAACCTACTGGCCTTAAAGTATCTTGTAATGTGCTTCTGTCTCTGATTTACATCTACAAGGTCGAGACACTCGGTAGGAGTGTCTAATAGAGTGAACAGTGAGTGGACACAGTGTTTAAACACTCCATCAGGGTGCTTAAAAATCCACTCATACCAGCACAACACACCACCACCATGTCAGTGTCACTGCAGTGCTGAGAACGACCCACCACCCACATGATACCAATGGAGATGTTCTGACCCAGTCATCTAGAAACTCACAGATTGGTTCTTGTCAAAGTGTCTCGGATTCTTATGCTTGTCCATTTTTCCGGCTTCAACACATCAACTTCAAAAACTGTCTGTCCAATCACTGGCTAATATGTCCACCCCTTGACAGGAGCCACTGGAATCAGATCATCGATGCTGTTCACGTCATCTGTCGGTGGTTTTAATGTTATGGGTGACCGGGGTGTGTATATACGTCTTCTGACATTCAGACTGTCCCTTTCATGTCCATCAGTCCCTCTTCACTCCGTACATTTTTCCCTCTCATGTCATTGTCCTCACTTTCTCTTTCGGCGACGACTTTTTTCATCTGAAAGAAAATGTGAGCTCATCTGTCATATTTTACTGCCTCTCGCTCGCCCATTCTCTCCCTCTCTCTCTCTCCCCGGCTGCCCTCTGTGCATCACTCTCATTGATTCAGCGTTTGGGAAAATG
>CM067509.1:4816031-4876031 GCA_034509495.1 Acestrorhynchus altus | reverse complement strand
ATAATGTGAAAAATGTAGGATTTGGGGCCTTTGTGAGGAAAGGCGAGTAAAGAACTGTTTCTATTTACAGCCAATTAAAGCGTTCACACAGAAAGTCTGAGCTGCGAGAGATAAAGTGACCACAAAAGACGCATGGAATTAGTACGGAGGGATTTTCTCCCTTTTCTTTTGAGGGTCTTTGTTTTTAAAGATGTGAGGTGGTTCCGTTAAATAAGGCATAATCAAATTCACAGTAGAATTTTTTAAGAGGGAAATCTCTGCTCTACCAGCTCTCTCTCTCTCTCTCTCTCTCTCTCTCTCTCTCTCTCTCTCTCCCTCTCTCCCTCTCTCTCTCTCATCGCACTGACAGTTTAGTCTTACTCGGGCTGATTTTAACAAGTCGCACTTCTCCGTAGCTCCCAGTGTTCCCATGACAACCAAATACTGCTCACGTCCACCCGAATCAGAGTCAAACACTCGCCCAGGACGGCGACCTGAAGAGGCTCTATGGCTTTTAGTGTGAATGTGTTTATGCATGTGATTATCCCAACATCTCAATCAGCTCCACAAATCCCAGTCTTAATTAAATACGGTTTAATCAGAACCGCCATTCTGCTGCATGTGTGCAACAAAGAGAGACAAGATTAGGCTCTTCACACAATGGACGGGAAGGGCTTTGAGAGACGTCTGGCCTTCTTTCTTATTCACAAACTAAACGGTACAATCTGTACAGAGAATACACGCTCGCTGGCCACTTTATTAGAAACACCTACCTTGTACTTCCACTCACTGGCCATTTTATTAGAAACACCCACCTGGTACTTCCACTCACTGTCCACTACCAGGCAGTGGTTGAGAAAGAGCAACGGATATTACTACAGCAAATAGAGTGAGGAACTTCTACACTACTTGTAGAACATTCCTCTCCACCATCTTCTCCAGGACCCCCCACCTTATGTTCTATTCATCAGCCCTAGAGGAGCATCCACACTCCATCAGATTGTTCCTGTCAAACGGTTCCACGTGTGTGGTGGCAGCGCCCTGCAACTTTAATGAACGTGGGACGGCGAAGAAGGGCTCAGCGGAAAGTGATGACACTCTGCGGCAGGAAGTGATGACATGCCACAGCGAGGAGTGATGACAAGCTACACGCGCCTGCAAGCTTTAACCATTCGGCCATCAGCTAATAGAACAGCGTCCAGCGCAGCAGATGCTCAGGCCTGCTGCTTTAATGACTCTCCCTCTCCGAGTCAGCGGGGGGTATTAATGACCTGGTAGCTGATATTTGAGTGCTTTGAGTGCTATTTATGAAGGATGCTCACACACTGTCCACTTTATCGGAAATACAGTCTCGCAGGTGCATGGGTCAAGGTATGGAATCGAAATATGGCATCCATGTGACTCTGAAGCCTGAAGCTTTAGCTAGAAAACAATCACTAACAGCGCTTTACAGTTATTATTATTATTATTATTATTATTATTATTATTATTATTATTATTATTATTATTATAAATCTAATCATTACAAATAATTCATCACAATTTTCAAAAACTCTCTGGATGATCAATTTCAACAGGAAAAACTATGGTTAACTAGTTCAATTCTGTTCATTTTTACATCTCAAATGAAGATAAAGGAGTATCATATGAACTATGAAAATAGCAATATCGGATATGTGTGACGGTCTCCTATAATCCTTTTCCTAATCTTTGGGTTTATAAAAATAGCCCCCAAAATTGACTCAAGGCTCTAAAGGTTAGTTAACCGTAGAGTGTAAATGATAACATGTTCAGTGTGTTCTCAGTCACAATCCAAACGTACGAAATGTAAGAGAGAAAAGCAATTTCTCTACACATAACAGTGACACCTTCCCACCTAAAGCAGAGCTCATTTGACTTCTTCTACAGTGTAAGTGCCTTTTCAGTCTGGTCTCAAGAGGAAGTCATGCATTTGTGACTTAAAGACATTCACAATTTGTACAATATGTGCTCAATATAGTGCAAACGCACAAATTATTATGCTACCAAGACAAAATCGAACTTGAACAGAGAATTATATGGCCTGAGCCTAACCTTCAACCTGAACACTTACCCAACATAACCTAAACTTAACCTAACCCTTACTCCGACCCTAAACACAACCTTTATACAATGTGAAGTAGAAGAATCATGTTTGCATTTCCATCCATTAACTCCTTTTCCAGAAGCTCCTTAACATTGAAAAGCAGCTCACTGTGGCCATGCTGCATTATCAGGTCTTCTTCGAGTACATTACAGGCTGGCTTGCATGTATATGCCGAACCAAAGCCACCAGTGGATGGGAGCTTCTTGTGAACCTTAATCTATGTACAAAATAAATGTCACAAAATTCTGATTCTAAAATTTCCAGTTGAGATTTGGACCCAAACCAAAGACGTGCCTGGCTCGTTTACATGTAGCTGAAGCCGATTCATCTGCTGGAACCACTCGTTTCAATGTCGTATGACAGTTTCATGAGATGAGGAGCAGAACGTGCATCATTCAGATCTCCAAGCTTAGTTGCGTAAAGGCTGTCTTTGTTTCATTGTTTAAAAAAATAATTACGAAGGTCAGTCAAAACAAAAGAGTTATTTGTAGGAATTGATTCATCTGCGGAGCTGAAGACGGATGTGTGTGTGTGTGTGTGTGTGTGTGTGTATGTGTGTGTGTGGGTGGTTTGTGCTGAGGAGAAGGAAAAGCTTGAACCTTCTAAAGTGGATTTCTCAATTTCTGGAGACACGTTTGGGAAGGAGAGTTATTGCTCACGTTTGATCGATGTCTTCGGACAGAGAAATCCAAACCTGTGGACTACAGCACTTGTGTCAAAGAGAGAGAGGAAGAGAGAGAGAGAGAGAGGCATATAGTGCGTGAGAGAGGGGCTCTAATGGGCATTTCTCTGTGTAATCGGTCAGCAGTCTTGGGAGGCCCATAAAAACACCCATAAAAGTAATAATGGCTTCAGTGAGGACAAATGAAAAAAGAAGTGAAATCGATGCGGAGAGGACAGAGTAAAGTATAGCTTCTGTCTCGCCTCTATTCGACGGCTGCTGCCCACCAACATCGAGCGTGGACGGAGACGGAGATAAGGGAGTTAAAAAAAAAACTGCACTTTTAATGGCACAAATAAATTTGAAATCCAAAGCCGGTCCAGGTTCTGCTGTGGTATTTACAGTGTGGACTGCTTCTACTGCAGTGCTTAAAGGACTCATTTCTGCTGATCACACCTGGACTAAACGTTGGGGTTACTGTCTGAGACGTGGGAGGTTTATCCTGAGACATTTGGACGTTTAAAGAACACGCAGGCCCGATTTTTAGGACCGATTCACTGAGGACGCAATACCAGCAAGAGGAGAAGGTTGTTTATGTTCACCAGCAGTTTATGTTCACCAGCAGTCAATAAGAAAGTCCTATATTTATGTTTGATTCTTCAATTCAGGGCTCCTCCAGTATACCTGTGCGTGTGTGTGTGTGTGTGTGTGTGTGTGTGTGTGTGTGTGTGCGCGTGTGTGTGTGTGTGTGTGTAGGGAGCAGTATACACAATCCACTCATATCTGAGTTAAATCCCAGTTTAAATGCCAGCGCAGCCATTCAGGTGTGTTTCACTGATGTTACCACTGCATCAAATACTTATTTCATGCAATAAAATGCTAATTAATCATTTAAAAATCATACAGTGTGATTTTCTGGATTTCTATTCTAGATTCTAGATTCTGTCCCTACAATCAAAATGAAAGACCCCTCGGCAGTGTATCAAACGCTTCTTCTCCCCACTGTGTGCATTTACACTATGTGAATGCATATAAGTGAACATATAGCGTCCAGGATGGAAGGGTGTTACTTGGAGACCCAGAGCTGTAGACAAAGCTAACCGTGTTTGCAGTGATCACACAAATGTTTGCAGCATTATCAGACACATGTGGGCGTGTGCAGACTAATTAGCGTTCGCTCCGTGCTACCAGAGCTTTCCCACATACCTTAAACGTTCTCGTTATGTTACTGCGGGAGGCAGGCAGATGTTTAACGGCATTTTTCTAGAAGATTTAATAAGCATGTAAAAACGTCCAGCTGAGAGGGAAACGTATGGTTTTCCACCCCCACAGCAACATGGAGGCAGTGGTGTAGGTTTGCTTCTCACGTTGGCGGGGACGGTGGAGGCACTGAAAAAGGTTTGTCTTGGCAAAAGTCAGTGCACGAAGGGGAATTAATTAATGGTGGGGACAATTTGCTGGACATTGATGGGGACGTGTCAATCTGTCCATGTTAATTCTGCGCCCATGGAGCAAATTATAGGTGGGGATGATTTAAAAATCAGTGGATATTGGTGGTGACTAAATCTACGTCCTTGACTAGAAGATCCAAATGATCTTATGTCCAAAATCACGACTCAAAACGGTTCTGGAGGCAGCACTTCCTCCGAGGCAGAACAAACACCGCTGTTAAAATGAAAATATCCAGATAAGAAAGTTTTTTTGGAGATACAAGTGTTTCTACATGACATCGACAACATCAAAGACAACAACATGCCTCATACAGTAGAACCGAAGTTCAGAGTTGTGTGCTGAAGCTTCAACCTGCAGCCAGAAAGAAAAGTTCAAGTTGAAACTTTGCTCAAACAAGTCCAAACATCTGTTCAGTGTAGACGTGCTAAAAAGTGTGCTACATTTCACACCCCCGTGTGCACACACACCCGCTAGCTAAAGGAGAGAATTCTGACATTCTCATTAGCACTTAGCTTTACATGGAGTTAGTGTACGATTCACACGAGGGCAAAGCTGCTAAAGCTCATCTGCATATGCTTAAGAGTCAACAGCTGAGCTGAGCTTCCAGACCTGTCCTCATCTCAATCATCTTACCGAGTGGGCCTTCAAACACAGCGGCGGTCATAACGATCAGCTTTGTTCTCAGTATCACCACTATCCTAATGATGGGTATTAGTGCGGACACGGTAAAACAACACCGGTGTCCTGCGATGTCACCTGTCATTTTAGAAGATCGTGTAGAACATATCTAATGAGAGAACAAACCTCTTCCTGACCACAAGTGACAAGTAAAGCACAATTGTGTTCTTTTTATTTTACCACCATTTACTCAATAATTCTATTATTTCTGAGCCAATAAAAGGGCACAAAAAATAGACTCTGTTGCCAAAAAAATCGATTGTTGACTGGATTGTTTATTGATTTGATTATTGATTTGAAACTCAGTTGAAACAAATGAGTGAGAAAGACCACAATTAAGCTAAAAACCTCACTTAAATAATTAATAAAATTAATAATTAGCTATATTTTGTAAAAAAAAAAAGGGATTCAACATACATATAGTACACCCATACATCTCAAAAATCTATATTCATATTTATATTTAATTCTTTATAAACGTATATTATTAATTGCTTCATGTGTTTATCTTATGTTTGTGTTTATTTTAATTATGGCTTGTTTATTTGTAATTTAATTCATAATGGTTAATTAATATAACATTTTATATTCATTATGCCTAAAGATAAGTCATGCGGGGATGGACGGTATGGTCTTGCATTTAGTATTATGCGTTTGCAGGGGCAGTGATGCTGTTGATGCAGGCGGTGCTTTGCTGGGATGCACGAAGATGCTTTGGCTACAAGAATGTTGTGGTCATATATGTCTCTGACCACCTCCGAATGTGGTTTGAGGGATTGGATTTCAAGGTGTCCAATCACTGGACGCTGTTCAGCCCCCCCAGTGTTTCTGACTCTGTGTGTGTGTGTGTGTGTGTGTGCGGTGACACTTATTGTTTGTTGATTTGCCACTTTTCAGAATGTTTGCTCCACTTGGTTCCACCGAGACAGGATTTAGACCAATAGTGGCAGTGAGGAGGCGGGGCTTAGATCGATGTGAGGGCGTTCGGTCAGCCTACTTAACAGTCACTAGCTGCCAAGCTTAAAGGATGTTTGCTGGGACTTTATAGGGCCAATCATATTTCAACCGGCCCCCACCCAGCGACAGCTGCATCTCATTTTCTCATCAAGTTCAGACATTCATTGGTTATCGGTCACTCTACCGACCTGCGTCCACCGTCCTTCACCTCGGACGTCTGTGTCCAGAGAAATCAGGAGAAGCAAAAATCGTTTCAGCTCTAATGTAAGTGAGTTTTTCACCCATACTGAAAATGAGAAGCTGAAAATCAAGACACCAAATGACCTTCTCCAGGCCTGAACGCGAGACGTGTCTGTGCCATATGTGAGCACGAATGTACATCCTCCACCTCCTATCTGCCACAAACTGCTGGAGGTAGAGCCAGTGTTCACACGCAGATTGCAGAGCGTGGCTGATTGGGTTTAGCAGCGTTTGCAGGATATGTGTGTGTATATGTGTGTGTTTGTGCGTGACTCCTCTGTGGGAGTCGGCGATGAATCTAGAGGTGCTGCTTCCTATCAGGAACCCGCAGATTTTCTCAGTTCTCCACCGGCACAACCCAACAACCTCCAGCCTGACGTGACTCATGAGCTCCAGATTAAACCTAAATCACATTCACCGCTCTGGATGTGACTCCTGCCCCGTGACAAACCAGATTAGTCAACCAGCAGTTTATATTTAGGCCTCTTGGTTCAAACATCTTCTGCACTGGCTTCGCATTCGCCTCCGAATTCTCACGATTGGCTGCTTCGTGCGCCAGAACGTGCAAGTTTTCTTTCCCATTATCTCCGTGTATTTATACCAATACTTGGCTCACTGTGAGCTGCGATACAAACGTCCAGGACGACATTCACCGACTGTCTTACAGTGGCTCACTGGGGGGGGATTCACAGCACAGAGAGCGGAGGAGAGGAGAGCGGAGCAATAACGAGAAGCAGTGAGGAAAAGAGATGACAGAAGAGAAGAGGGACACCGATAAGAGAGGAGGAGAGATTATAGGAGAACAGAAAGGTGGACAGGAGGACATGAGTTGACAGAGAAGGGAGGACAACGTGACATGAAGATAGGAGATGATGGAAAAGAAAATTCAGAAGGAAGAAAAGATGGGAGATGAAAAGATGAAGAGAAAGGCGAAGGCAAGAAGATGGTAGAAGAAGAGATGAAGGAATGGGAGAAGAGATGAAAGAAGAATAGCAGATGGGAGAAGAGAAGAGAAGAGAAGAGAAGAGAAGAGAAGAGAAGAGAAGAGAAGAGAAGAGAAGAGATTGTGATGGAAGAATAGAAAAGTCTAGAATAGAAGACTCAAGAAGAAGGTGAGAAAAAGAGAAGACAAGAGGAAAAAGAGGTGAGAAGAGAAGAGAAAATAGGCAGTGACAGTGACTGAATATGGCAGAAGAGAGGAGATGGTGACAGAAGAAGAGAAAAGATGGTTGGAGAAGAAAAAAAGAAGATGACCAGAAAAAAAGTAAACGGAAGGGCACAAAAGGAGAATAGAAGATGGAAATGAGATGATGGGAGAAAAGAAGAAACAGTGTTAGAAGAAGCAATGAAATCAGAGAAGAGAAGGGGATGAGATGATGATAAGAGATGAGAAGAAGGAAGAAAAGAGAAGAATAAATGATGAGAAGAGTAAAAAGAAGCTGGAAATCAGATATGATCTGAGAAGAAGAGTACAATGATGGGAGAAGAGAAGGGAAGATGAACAGAACAGACACTGAGAGAAGGCAAGAGGGGAGAAGAGGCCAGACAAAATGAGATGAGCAAAATGAAAGGAAGATAAGATGAAAAGAAAAAAGAAGACAGGGGAAGAGAAGTTTGGAGAAGAGAAACGGAAAGTAGAGAAGAACAAACAAAAAGATGGGGGGGCAAGAGAAGAGACTGTCTCAAGAGGAGAATAGAAGTTGGAAAAGAGATGATGAGAGGATGGGAGGAAGGAAGCAGAGAAGAGCACAATGGGGATGACAAGAAGAAAAGAGAAGATCAGATGAAGGAGAAGTGAAGATCAGATGAGATGAAAAGAGAAGAAGAGCCAAGAGAAGTAGAGAGGATGGAACTGGATAGAAGGAGGGAAGAGTGGAGAACAAAGGATAAGTTAAAAGAGGAGGAGGAGGAGAGGGATGGGGTGATGAAGAGAAAAACGCCAGTACGGAAGCTGTTTCAGAGCGACGTGCGTTGAAAGGTGCTCGATCGCAGTCAGCAGTTGCTGAGCCGCCCACTCTGCGGTCGCCATGGAGCCCGTGTGCACGGCAACGGCGGGAAAATAAACATCCTCCCTCAGCATCCCTCTGATCCTGTTAGTGCTGACAGATGCATTTATTTATGGGTTTATTTTATTTATTTCCTCTCTGTTTATCAGGAGGGTGGAACCTGACTGACACTCAAATCTCTCCTTCTAGTAGAACCACATTCACACCTTAACAAAACAAGCACCAAAGCAAACAACCAATCGCACAGCCGGACAGGGCAAACGACACAATGCGTAAACAAAAGACGGAATTGTGACATTTCCCAAAAACATATGTGCTGATATTTTCAGAGGATATGAAAAATATCATACGGACATCCAGGTTCTCTGCCAGATCTTTCATTTGGATAATATCATCCGTGTGTCCAACTTGTATCCAAACTGCAACTCTTGTTTCCCTCTTTTCTTTTTTGTGTTTTGGTTCCTCTGAGACAATGTTCGTCATGTTCTAGTCTCTCTTTTTGGGCTTCGATTCCTCTCTGCTACTCTTCCTCATGTTCTTAGGGAGCATCTCCTTTTGGGTCTCGGTTCTCCTCAGCCATTCTTCCTCATGTTCTAGGTTCTCTTTTTGTTTCTCGATTCTTCTCAGTCATTCTCACTCATGTTCTAGGCTCTGCTTTGGTGTCTCGGTTCCTCTCAATCATTCTTCCTCATGTTCTAGGCTCTCCTTTTAGGTCTCGGTTCTTCTCAGTCATTCTCACTCATGTTCTAGCCTCTCCTTTGGTGTCTCGGTTCTTCTCAGTCAGTCTCTCTCATGTTCTAGGCTCTGCTTTGGTGTCTCGGTTCCTCTCAATCATTCTTCCTCATGTTCTAGGCTCTCCTTCTGGGTCTCGCTTCTTCTCAGTCATTCTCACTCGTTCTAGGTTCTCTTTTTGTTTCTCGATTCCTCTCAGTCATTCTCACTCATGTTCTAGCCTCTCCTTTTGTCTCTCGGTTCCTCTCAGTCATTCTCACTCGTTCTAGCCTCTCCTTTTGTCTCTCGGTTCCTCTCAGTCATTCTCACTCATGCTCTAGCTTTTCCTTTTGGGTTTTGATTCCTCTCAGTCACTCTTCCTTATATTCATGGACAAAATTATTGGGACACTCATTCATTGTTTCTTCTGAAATAAAGGGTATTAGAAAGAGTTGATCCTGGAGTAACTATCTCTGCTCTCCAGGGAAGACTTTTGACTACATTTTGGAGCATTGCTGTGAGGATTTGATTGCATTCAGTGACAAGTGAAGTGTCACCTACAACCCCAGCTCAACCCTAAATCATTGGATGGAGCACCATCATTCCAGAGAGCACAGTTCCACTGTTCCCCTGCTCCACAGCTCAGTGCTGGGGGAACCAAAGTTGCTCATGCCACACCTGACATCAGGCGACTGGCGTGTGTTTATCTGCTCCAGATTCTATTGTTTCCAGAGATCTGCACATCTGTATCAGCCATGGGTGCCACCTAATGTTGCCAAACGTATTTATTAGAAACATGTACGTATAGGTGCCTTGAAGCTGATCCATCGATTGCTCTCGAGTCTCGAGTTTTGAAACACAAATCCTGAATCCATTACTTTCAGCATTATGGTAACCGTCCTCACGCAAACAACATCGCCTTGAAAGGAACACATACCGAATGTGTCAGATCTATGGCGAGCGCTAGAGGCCTGTGGAGAAATCCAATTTGAGGCTTCTTCATCTGTTTTGAATGGCAACTTGTTACCATTGCCGGCAGTTCAAAGTGGGGACACATTCAATTAGTGCACCATTCACTGGAAATCACCAAGCCGACGAGATCAGAGCTGCAGCCCTGGGAAATGCGATGTTTAAGTTAAATACATTCCTGATGAATTTCAGGTCTATCAAATGTGTTTGCATGCAGTCATTCTGAGGATTCAAAATGAGGGCTCTTCAAGAACTGTCGATGGGGTCGTGGAGTTCACAATGAAAGCATCTGGACTAGTTAGGATTCGTGTAATTTGAAGAACTTTATTGAAACCGTAAGCTGTGGTAGACTGTCTGAGTCAGCTCAGTGACTGTGACAACATCTGATCATGATCATTTAAAGAGCAGCACCAGTGAAATGGGTTTCAAAATGGGGTTTGAGGTTGGGTTAGACTCAGTATTAGGTTTTAAGTTGAGTTAATGGTTAGAGTTACACTGAATATTAGGTTTTAAGTTGAGTTTATGGTTAGAGTTACACTGAATATTAGGTTTTAAGTTGAGTTAATGGTTAGAGTTACACTGAATATTAGGTTTTAAGTTGAGTTAATGGTTAGAGTTACACTGAATATTAGGTTTTAAGTTGAGTTAATGGTTAGAGTTACACTGAATATTAGGTTTTAAGTTGAGTTAATGGTTAGAGTTACACTGAGTATTAGGTTTTAAGTTGAGTTTATGGTTAGAGTTACACTGAGTATGAGTAAGGGTTAGATGAGTAGGGTTAGAGTCAGGTTTAGGGTTCAGGATTGAAGTTAGAGTTTAGAAAGTTAGAGTGAATGTTAGGTTTAGAAATGAGTGTCGATCTAAGTGCTTACGTTTATTAAACCCGTTTCCCTTCTGACATTTTTGGTCCTGAAAATCCAAAATATACAAACTAGTGACCTACACAAATGAGTACGCACTTCTATGGAGTGTACACTCTGTTCATAAATGAGCGATCCTATGAAGTGCAGGTGGCTGGTGAAGAATAGACCTAATCACGGCTGTCAGCGTGGTTGAAGTGTGGTGCAGAGTTAAGGCCGTTTATGGACTTCACCTAACGCCTGCGAATAGAAACGCAATTCATCAGCCGGGCATGTGCAGCACTCCACTGCTCGAGAGCCTTTTTGAAGGACGGTGAATAATTTTTAATTGTGAGCCGCCGTCTAAATTGCACACTGCTAGTTGAAAGGGGGGGAAGAAAGCAAGTGAGAAAGAGAGAGAGAGACGGTGAGAGGGGGAGAGATGACGGCAACAGATGGCCGAGCGTCTCCAGGCTTCTCTGGAAGTTATTTTCGTCCAGTTTATGAGAAGCTCATAACTTTCACACGCAGAAACAGAGGGAAAAAGGGCGTCTCATCAAAAAGTGCCAGGGAAGACGAGAGTGGGAGGAGAGGGAGTGAGATTGTCTGGTGTGTAAAATGGCAGCTCCTTTCTTTTTAAAGCAGACGGAGGGGGATGTGGGAATACTCAGAGTAATGAACAGCTATCACGCTGACCTCTAAATTGAATACTGTAATGGAGCCCAGTCCCAGATTACCTCCAGAACCGCTCCGAGAGCAAACAGCGGCAGCACTTAAAAGAATAATTTAGAAAAATACACTTCGTTTTTTAACCCTGAGTCCAAAATCCAAACAAACAAAGCATGACTGACACCAGAACATCTTCAGCTTTGCACTGAAGTTGCAACTCTACTGCAGAGAGCAGGTAATGGAAGCCTAAATAACCTGCATCCCAGTCAAGTGTACGTTCAGGCTGCAGCAGCATTTGCTTTTACAGCCGTATGGATGGCGTTGACTAATTAATGAGGAGCAGATCTTCACTAATGTATCGACTGCATTCATGAGCTTAGATATCGACTGGTACCACTAATCAGACACTATGATCAGCTACCAGATAGGAAAATCGACAGTGGTTCCAGCAAAGGTATGATGGTCAGATGTCAGATCACTGCTAGTCTCCATCATTGTACAGGAAGCCCCCCCCACCCCTCCCCGGTTAATATATATATATATATATATATATATATATATATATGCATGACCCGTGCTTATTTGAAGCACTTTGAGAACATTCAGCCTGGGGAATCATATTTACCCTGATGTTCTTGACATTCAAACTTCTGGATGGCTCTTTAAGTGCCAAGACACACTATTTCATTACTTTTTATTTATTTTTACTCTCGATAAGCAAAGATAAGCAAAGTTATAAAGTCACGACCTTTGGGAAAACAGCCGAGGACCTGGGCCATCTGCCTCAGAATCTGATTCTGAATCGACTCTGATATTTTGTGGCGACGTCGGTGATATTTAAAGTCACAGGTAGCAGAAGGGCTGAAGGAGTCCTGAGAAAAGGAAAGGTTCCGTATAATGGACAAACCGTCATAATGTCACATGTTAACCTTTAAATCTGCGCAACATACCATACCAATCACGCTGAAGCCACAGTGCATATATGGAGAGGAAGCATTTTAAGGGAGGAATTCAGCATGTTTTGTGATAAAGATAAAGATAAAGATAAAGATAAGCACAACCGTTATGTTTATCCTATAGAAGTTCATTCTGCGGGTTTCAGCCTGGAAGCTTTTTGGAACGAGGCCTGATGTCCAATCAGAGTAGCATCATTTACATAAATATCAGTTATAGAGTTACAAAACCAGCCTGTTTCATTCTGAGGGATAAAGAGAGGATGGAAAAAGGTCTTTTGAAAAATAAGCGCTGACCACATAGACATCATAAGTGGACCCCAGGGGATAAAAATTGCAAGAGAAATGTGAGATATGTACCCTCTCTCAGAAAGCATTGTATATCTGCCTGTGCCTAATAACAGCATAGACAGTGATCAGTAATGATACTGGAATAATGATTATGCTGTATGTCACGATTCAACAGATCATAGGGTGGCAGAACCGACAGATGTGTCACGAATAAGCTGGCTAGACCATCTCCACAAGTGTCATAAGCTAAAAATATTCACTGCTTTCTCAGTCATTTAAATGCATATTTACACGTCCTACTGAGAAAAAAAAAAACATTTAGAAGAAAAGTTCTCAGTAAAACAAAAGTTGCAGACGTGCTGTATTAAAGTTAAAGGCCCTCCTTCACTTCTGTGATTGCCTTGATTTTTGCCACAATGGTTGGTAGGTTACGGTTTCTCAACGGTTTTTTGAGCTCTGGTGGAACCATAGCTCATAAAAGTTTTCATAAAAGTACCCTTGAGAATCTAGATTATCCTAAATTAACTCAACTGAAATTTGTTTACAAGTCCTTAAACTGACAACTCCACGGTGCAATGTTGAGTCACTCAGATAGCAGGCCTGAGAAAATATTCAAGCCTATATCTAAAGTCAGTTTAGCAGCAGGTCTGAGGAAACATCCAAGCCCGCATGTAGAATAACTCCAATAACAGGCCTGAGAAATATTCAAGACCAGATGTATAGTCCCTCAAGCAGTGGGCCTGGGAAAATATCCAAGCCTGGATATAGAGTCACAAAGCCAGGCCTAGGAAAACATCCAAGCCATGATGTAAAGTAACTCTGGCAGTGAGCCATGGAAACATGTGACCCATGAACCACGACACGTGAGTCACTCTGAACTACACCCAAGCTTGCATGTAGAGTCACAACAGTAGGCACGGGATGCTTTTTCATCATGCTCAAGATGTGATGTAAGGTCCGACAGCAGGCCATGGAAACATGCAAGCCATCATATAGAGCAGGGGTACACCGAGTCACTCTGGCGGCAGGCAAGGGAAAACATGCACTGTCAGGCTGCAGCAGGCCTGGGAAATCTGGATCTGTAGGTGGGCCTGGTAAAAAAACAAACAAACAAACAAACAAAAAACATCTACGTCCAAGCCATTCTGGCAGAAGGCCATGGTGTAGAGTCACTCTGGCAGGCTTAGGAAAGAAACATCCAAGCCATTTTAGCAGTCCGCCTTTTTGTGAGTGGGGTAACATTGTAGTAAACACGCACATGATACCAAACAACATAAAATGATCTAAAGCACCAGCATTTCAAGAAGATCTTTAGGTTATAGCTGAACCGATGCCTGCCAACTGCTACATGCCCAAAACCACCAAGCATGCACTGGCACAACGTATACATGCATAACCAACGAGAATTACAGTACTGCATAATCATATGCACATCAATTACACAGGCTTGTGACTGTGTGTGTGTGTGTGTGTGTGTGTGTGTGCGTGCGTGCGTGTGTGTTTGTGGTTGACCTCTTGACTCCCTTAATGAGACTCATGTTGTGCAGATCTCTGGTTTGAATCGAGGCCGGCCTGCTGGAGTGCCACACACTTTCACACTGCATCAGAATGGCTTTTTAATTCCAATTATCCTGATTACTGAACACTCCAATGAAAAATGAAGACATTTTAAGTTGACTAATTGGCCTCAGGAGAGGGAAAAGAGATGGAGATACAGAGAGAGAGAGAGAGAGAGAGAGAGAGAGAGAGAGAGAGAGAGAGAGAGATTTTGAAACAATTTCGTCATGTTTGTGTCAATGAGAAGAAGCAGGCAAGCCGAAAGCTGTGGTTTGCTTGTGTGTGTGTGTGTGTGTGTGTGTGTGTGTGTGTGTATATCAAACTTGCAAATTAGAATTATTATAAAGCCAGTTCCAATCTCTCTCTATTACTTAGCCAAGGACCAGCTGATATATACATAAATGTACCCGTATTGGCAAAGTTCCTAATAATTTGTCTTATGCTGTAGTTTTCCAAATACAATTCCCACTGTTACTACTGGAGCATTTCTAACTACCCTATTGTCCAATTTGTGAACACATTCTGTCGGGGCTCCTAAGTGGTGCAACTGTCAGAGAGCATAATTGGCCTTGCTCTCACTGGTGGCCCTCCCTCTCCCCCAGTACACATCCTGATGCAAGCCAGTGCCGTTGTTTTACTTATTAATCTTATTTGAGCTCTTTCCTCCAAGCTGTTGAGCTCTAGTGACAGTTTAAAAAGACGTAGGGGAGCTTCATGTGACTCACAGGCTGGCTTCCCTCTACCAGCACTGTGGGGCAGATCACATTCCACTAACCGAGTAAATACAGCCGGACCCAGTGGGGTCATCCCAATTCTCCATCTCAGTTTGGAGATGCCGATACCCAACCTCATTAGGACTCTTCCCCCAGTCACATATGATACTCGCACAAAGGGCATGAATACTTTTTCATGGTTCTCTATTTGATAACAAAAAAAGTGAACTGTTAAATAAATGAAATGTTTATTGAAGTAAAAATGTAAAATATAAGTTAAAAAAAAATCTATAATCATATTGAATGACTTGATTAGTGTTCTTAGTCCCATATAATCAGAAATGGTGATCAGAAATTGGTCAGGGCCAACAATCAGCATCTCCGATGCTGTAACATGCATTCAGACTTTAGTCTACAAGGCTGATTTGTTCTCTGTGTGTATCAACCCAGCTATCACACACACACACACACACACACACACACACACACACACACACACACACACACACACACACACACACACACACACACACAATGCGAGACTAAACCCAGGATGAAAAAAGTGGCCTTTCCAAGCCACTATCGCCAGTGCCGCTTAGCTCATCTCGCCTTTCAAACCGACTGGAAACCCTTTCTGAAAGAGCTCGGCTCGATTGCAGACCTCCGATATCAGCGTCCTTTTCTCGCCCTCTTTTTTCGTTCCTACCCCTCCATTGATAACAGACGATCCTTTCTGTGAAAAGCCCGAGCTCACCGGACCGCTCAGTTTTCTCTTTCTAGCCGATCGATGTAAACCTATACGGCTCCGTCTCTGAGCGCCGTGATTGGGTGATGCATGTTAAACGCCCGCATGCCTGCGCTCTAATTGGGCGAAACAGTCGAGCATGGGCGGCGGGGTAGAAATGGCCACCTTGGGCCAAAACCACTTCAGGGTAGGGTGGTGTTTTCACAGCGGCGATGGGTTGGATGGGCTGATTGAACGAGGGGCAGCGAACGGAGCGGTCAGCGAAGATGAAGTGAGTTTACTGGACAAACATACTGACATACAGTGAAGACTGAGGGTCAGAAATGTGCTGGATTCAAACGTTACAACAATGCAAGGACTGTGATTATAGAACTACAAAGTGCTCCTGTACAGTCAGTGGTGTGTGAAGTGTATCACCTTAATGTTCATAATAGGCTACATTCGTACATAAATGAGTTAGACATTATCATTGTTGGTCGACTTTCCAAGCATGTGTGTGTGTGTGTGTGTGTGTGTGTGTGTGTGTGTGTGGGTGGGTGGGTGTGCGTCTTAGTATCTTTGGCTCCAATCGTCAGTAGAGGGACCCCACAGCTAGAACTACAGAGAAGCTATTCATCACACTCTCTCTCTCTCTCTCTCTCTCTCTCTCTCTCTCTTTCTCTCTCTCTCTCTCTCTCCCTCTCTCCCTCTCTCGTTTTCCATCTGTGTATTAACTCCAGCACCAAAACACAGCGAATTCACATCCTCCAAATTCCGTCCCATATGTACCACACTACATCCCCGAAGCTCATTAAGAAAAAAGAAAAAAAAAAAGGATCCTCTGTTGTCAAAAAATGACAGACAGCAGCAAATTATTATCATCATTACCTCCCGTGATTATCATTATTATTATATTCTCCAAAGAGACGCGTAATCTGCTGCTTCTAGAGGTGGTGAGGAGGGGAGGGTGACAGCCATGATTATGGCTTTTCATGCACCTCTAATACCAGGAAAGAAAAGGGAGAGAAAGGATGAAGAGAACGAGAGCAGGATAGAGGAGATAATTCCGCTGCTAAGTGTCTGCGTTAGTATCCGGGGGCGCCATTCACACGTAAAAACGTTGTTGTGAATAATTCGTAATTCAGCTAGCTAACAAATCGTTAAAAACACAACAGCATAGATAGCACCATCTTGAGTGTATGTCTTTTATCTCTTAGAACCTCTTAGCGGTTCTCAGCCTTTTCCACCTCACACCTGTTTATAACGAGAGAACATTATTTTTAATTTAAATTTTTTAATGTAAAATTGTGAGAAATTGTGAGAATGATGGCCTGAACAGCATCTTAAAAGTAGCATGTCTTCATGAAAACATCTGTCCCAAATGTCCCTCACATACATGAGCAGGAACGGTACTTTGCAAACCCATATACTGACCATCACATCGTATCTGCTGCAGTCTGGGTCGTACTTGCAGATGTTTTTTTATGCTTTTTCTGAGGAACAGTGTCTCCGTTCTCTCTTCGTTTAGGAAACATCTACATCTCTGCTTCACTAATTGACCTTCCATTACTTCTCTGATGCATTATTCATTGTTTATATTCTATTAAAGCTCATATAATGTTTATTACTTTGAACTTTGACTGATTTTTGTGCTATGATTGAAAGGGCCATTACTGGCCCACTGTGAGCTACTGCCTCCCCCTGAGAAACGGCCTGCAGACCACTAGAGTGCTTTATGGCCCACTGGTTGTCCCTGGCTTGGGTTGGCAAACCGTGTTTAAAGGGTCTGACTGCAGATCAGTGTTTCAGGGCAGCAGCTCTCAACCAGTGAGATCATTTTCAGGGACCTGATGGGATGATTAGCAGTTTGCGAGCTGACGAGATAAACAGTGAACCCACAAATGAGAAGGTAGGTTTGACTTGTGAGAATGTGGCCTGTACAGGAGCAGTCAAAAGTTTGGACACACCCACACTTTTCAAACAAATGGAAATGTTTTGTTTATGTAACACATGACCAATCGGCCAAACTCCTCTAGTAGCACCGATTTGGTCTGTTTTTGATTGTACATCAAATATTTGGATTTCTTGGTTCATGGTGGTGTTGCACGCACACACACACATGCACACAGTTTAGTTTATCTTTACAGCAATGCTCCAAAAATGGTATAGAACGTCTAGAAGAAACAATATACAATGGTGTCCCCACATTTGGACCCAAAAGTGACCCAAATCTGGACCACTTTCATGCATGCTATTGAAATCCAATCAGCAGTACATCACTGTCTGATCAACAAGATCTAAACTGAGGGGACTTTAATGTCAGTCCAGCTCAGCATTCCCCATAAAGGTGTGTAGTAGATATGATAAATATTAGGGGAGATGTCTCTAATGTCCATGTTTCTAATGAAATGGCCGGATGTGGCTGCAGCATCAAAGTTGAACAAAAAAGCAAAGCAAAGTTTAAAGAAATCAAGAATGAAAAAAAATTAGCCCTTCTTCTCAGTGATGGTCAGGGATGATGACCTTGCCGAGCTAAAAGTGAACCTCTTTTGTGCATTAAGGATAATATAATATAATATCATTTATATATATATATATATATATATATATATATATGGGTCAATTTAGAAAAGAGGATTTGGATTTGGGCCACTTTTCCTGCAGTGTGTCAAAACTTTTGACTGATACTGTATATTCCTGAGTGAGTGACTGAGTGAAGATCAGTGTTTTCCAGGCTGTGGGATCATTTTCAGGGCCTGGTGGGATGATTAACAGTTAGAAAACTAGCTGTGTAAACAGTGAAGCCACCGAAGTAAAGGTAGGTCCATCTTTTGAGACTGTAGTGTAAACGTTTCTGCAGTGACTGACCCGAGATCAGTGTTTCAGAGCAGTGGTTTTAAGGGCTGTGGTTCTCCGACTGTCAAATCAGGCCTGGTTGAATAGTCAGAAGCTTTCTTACGAAAGAAAAAGGTTCCCGATATTATTTCAGATTTCCTCATTCACTGAATACCTGAAGGCTTTTGTTTGTTTGTTCAATTCAAAACCACAACAACGCAGTGAACAACACGCAGTGTTTACTAAAATTATTATAATTATTTTTATTAAAAATGTATATATTTATTGCCAAAAATCCATTTTCAGTGTTTTTATTTTTATGTAGTTTTGCTATTGCTCAGATCTTTTTTTATTTATTTAATTAATATTTATTTATGTATTTATTTATTTATTTATTTATTTATTTATTTATTTATTTCACTTAAATTATGAAGTGAAAGTGTCATCTCTAACTTTACGCCTTTACCATTTCATCTTCAACCCGCTTAATTGTCCAGGGGTGCCCAAACTTTTGCATGCCACGGTAGACATCAGCTCCACATAGTTATCCATAGTAAGATCATTAGCCGTTAGCCATTAGCATAGCAGCAGTTTCGGCAGATGAGGAGAAGCAGGAGATCCACGGAGATGCAACAATACCCTGTTTACTAAATATTGACATTGGGGTAATTAATAATTCACTCTCTGTTGAATTCTGCATGAATTATTGATACCTGGCTCTTGTCTGGGACTCTGAAACTCGGCGACACACATAGCAAATGGCAAAAAATAAATAAATAAGCCAAAGTAAACAAAGCTGCAATAAAGCTGTCAGAGAAATCTCCAAAACTACTTTCATCGGGCATAAAAAGGTTTATAAAATGTATAAAAATCGATGACCACTTGATAACCCATACGTCTACAGTACTGATGTCTAATAACATCTGTGACCAGTAAAGGCTCCAGTTTGGTGGTAAATGGTGGGAATGTCTTTAAACTCCTACCTGCTGACGCTGACAGGTAGAACACCGACTGCTGGAGAACACCGTAATATCAGGGTCTGGCAACTCCAGAGCTTTAACGATGTGGAGGGATGTGAACTCACTGTAGGTCACTGTTGTCCTTTTATTAATGTGGTCATTACATGAAGTTCTTCTCTGGATCAGATCTTAGTTGTGATTATACTCGTTTGACACACGGGAATTAGACCTCCGCATTTATCCCCTCCTCGCACAGTGATACACATACACACCTGTGAATCCACACACCAGGGGGCAGTGAGCACACGTGCCCGGAGCGGTGGGCAGCCCTATCCTCAGCACCTGGGGAGCAGCTGAGGAGTTCCGTACCTTGCTCAAGGGCACTTCAGTCATGTCCTGCCAGTTCAGGGTTTCGAACCATCACAAGGCTGGTTCCCCCAAACCACCAGGCCACGGTGGCCCCGTAATTAATGAGAAAGTTCTGGACACTAGAGCCCATCTGCAGTGTGGGCTGAACTCTCCAGGACCAGGTTCTGGTATGTGAGAAGCTCAGTATGGGTTGCATGTTCCAGTAAAATTGAGCACTGGTTGATAGGGATGTTTGAGAAGGGGGTGAATGGTGATGGTCTCCGATGTCTCCATTCATACTCCAGACACATCTCAGGTGGACCCCTCCTTTAACACCCCTCTTTTCTCCTGTTAACTTTTCTATCTGTCTCTTTTATTCACTACTCTGCTTACTGGTTTATCTGTGTGTGTGTGTGTGTGTGTGTGTGTGTGTGTGTGTGTGTGTGTGTGTGTGTGTGTGTGTGTGTGTGTGTGTGTCTGTGTGTGTGTGTCCCTCACACACACACGTTCCTTTCAGCTCAAGTAAGGTGAGCTGACTTGCTTTATCGATCACACCGGGCCAGCGAGTCACCTTAGCTCTCTCCCTCTCTCTTTATACATATATGTCTCTCTCTCCTTCTTGTTCCTCTCTCTCTCTCTCTCTCTATCTCTCTCTCTCTCTCTCTCTCTCTCTCTTTCAGTACTTAACAGCACAATGAAGTTCCCACACACGAGGCATCAGGTTAGAGTGCTGCTCTCACCTCCTCACATTACTGCTTTCAGAGAGAGAGAGAGAGAGAGAGAGAGAGAGAGAGAGGGAGAGAGAGAGAGATTTTTGAGATTTAACAAAACTTTATTGAGTCTTATTCAGGCAAGTCTCTCAGTTTTGAATATAAAAATGAATAAATAGTCATAATATTAAAAACACCAAGAAACAAACATATAAAAACTACCCCTCGCTGCTCAGAGGAGTTCAGTTGCAAATAGGAGTTCGGTTGCCTCCTCCTGACACCACACCAGTTTAAAACGGTCCAGGTCGGCCATGTTCTTATAGAAATTAAAATCCAAGGTGATACGAGACCTGACCTGCCTGGAGAATATTAGTGTGGCGTCACAGTCCGAGTCAGAATCAATTTTATTTTTCCTGCTGACGTAGAGTGCCAGCTTTGCCTGACCAATTATGTAATTGATCAGCTGGCACTTGAAACGTCGACTCTGGACATATTTAAAACCAAGGATAAAAACCTGGGGAGTAAACTGAGCAGCGAGGTTTGTAAAAACATTCCGTAAAACCGAAAACAAGGGGCGTAATCTAAAACAATGCATAAAAGCATGAAAGACCGTCTCTGCCCACAGAATGGATAAGCGCAGGAAACCTCAGGTTTAAAACAGTCACAAACGAATTGACAGGACACAATACCGAGTATCCGCCACTGCAGATCTGCCACTTTTGGTCAACGGCGGTTTGTATAGAGCCCTCCATCTCGCCTTCGCACTCCCCATCACCCAGGCCCAGCTCTCCCGCCACGGAGAATGTTCTTCCAACCAGTTTCTTTTTATCAAAATTAAGACGCAGTGTCTGTAAACATTCGCCCACTGGCTGAGCTCAGGTCCATACCGACCCTGCCTCCACACTCCAACAGCAGTCCCCGCATCTGCTGCTAAGTGTCCAAGGTCAGAGCACTTTGGGGAACGGGTCACTTATTAGTTCCACCACTTACTGAAGTCCTGGAAGAAGGCAATCCTCTCATCAGTGCGAGCGCAACCTCCATCCTGCAGGAGTCGAGTACCACCTCGACCTTACACCCAAATGTTCAGCCAGCCGCCTCCAGGTTACTGAGGCGCACCGCCCTACAACGCCCACTAGCTGAACGCTAGGATGCCAAAGGAAACCAGGACCCGACAGAGTTGGGAGGTTTGGGTCGGTATGTCCAGCCGGGCCCCACACACTATGGGTTCCTCTAACATCCAGTGCAATGAGGAACAGTCATCCCTGGATAGATCAAACAGTCCCCAGACCTTTTAAAAATGCCTTATAAAACAATGAGGCCAGTAAGCAATTCAGTGTTCGGTAAAGGTTAAAAACAAGGCTCTATCCAGGCCTAAGCCCCCACCGTCTGTAAAATTTTGGACCACTGGTCTCACACTACACGCCAGGGCCCGTGAGAAGGCGCTGGACAAACTGAAGCCGAAGGTGGCAGCCCCAAGGGCAGACGGATTAGGCCCTGACCCCAGTCTCTCGGCAAAAACAGCACTGCCTGTGGGAGCCAGTGTAGCCGATCCCAGAAGAAATCGACCAGGGCTGCCTGAATGCCAGCCAGCATATTAGGGGCGGAAGGACATGGCCAGTTTAAAGCAAAGGGAGGATGCAGCCAAGTTGTTTAGTAAACTAGCAATTATAGGACATTTTTCGAAGTAACCACTTCCATTTTGACAGCCGCCCCTCTCTCACTTTCTAGTGATCCCAGTTTCCAAGCATAAAATCATCATCTCCAATATAAATCCTCAAGTATTTAAACCACCCACTTTCCAGTTAAGCCCTTCTGAAGCATGGGTTGTGGTCCCCATTCATCTCTCACCAAAATGGCTTCACTCTTACGCCAATTTACTATAGCAGACGACAAGGCCCTAAAATCATCTAAAACTGTAAGTAAATTGCATATCATCCTGAGGCATTAAAACCACCATCATCAGCATGGGTCACGACAGGTAAACAACAGAGTTGGGGATTCAAAACCAGCAAGCACCACGAGTTTAGTAATAAACAGGGGTTCAATCGCCATCGAAAGAGCAAAAAATCCCGACAAGGAGCAGCCTTGTCTGATGTCTCCCCAGTAACCTTGGGTGCGGGGCACAAACCACTGCTCACCTTCAGTACACTCAATGTCACAGCAAAACTTGATCAAGGGAGCATATAGACAGAGCTGAACCCCATGCTACTCAAAACCTTCCACAAGTAGTCATGTTCAACCCCTGTCAAAGCCTTTCCTGGTCCAGGAATATCAAAACCAGTCTTCAGGCCCAAAAGCTTAGGAGAGGTCCAAAATTCCCTAATCAAATGCAATATTGTCAAAGATCGGCCCTGCCAGGCAACACAGTACGTCTGGTCCCTGTGTATGACTTGCCCCATCACCTCCTTCAGTCTTGCAGCTAATGTTTTTGAGAGCAACTTGTAATCAGTGCAGAGCAGGGACACAGGACGCCAGTTTTTCAGCAATCAGAAGGTCTCCTGCCTGGGTAAGAGAGTGAGGACGGCCCCTGCAGCTCAGGGAGCACTTCCGCTTAAGCTGCATTTCAGGACATCCAGCACATCTTGTCCCCAAGATCGACCAGAAGGACTGTAAACTCCACTGGTAGACTGGTCAATGCCAGGAGCCCTACTGCTTCTCCATATGCCCTGAAGGGCAGAGTACAGCTCCTCCAAAGTCAGCTGTCTGGCCCAGCTGCTCAGCAGACTGCTGAGACACTTGAGGTAGCTGGATTTGAGAAACCTTCTCAACACCTCCTCCTCAGACTAATTTGTTCGCTTCTGAAACAACTTTGAGAAGAAGTTAACCGTTTGCTCACTTAACATCAGAGAGCTTCCAGTGACGAAAGGCCCTGGATTCTGTTCGCACAGCATGCATGAACCTTGTCCATTCTTCTGCTCAAGACTGAAGAAGAACCCTAGTGGGGGCCCATTTCAGTCATGGCTGATCTAAAAGCGAGGCCAACCAGCGCCTTGTACTGCAGTAAACACCCAGCAGATCGTCCAGATTGGCCTTTTACGCCTGAGAGCTTCAACATGCTCCCCATTTACAGTGGCATCACCTGCTTTGGATCTCCACTATTTCACTCTCTAAAGCTGCAAGAGATCCAGTTATGTCTTTTAAGACATTGAGAGTGTATTGCTGGCAAAAACTTTGATTTGTGTCTTAGCCACATCCCACCACAGTTGTAGGTCATAAAGCCAGTTTTGTAGTCTAAAAATGTTCCAATAATAAATAAAGCAAATCTCTAAAATTGGCATCATCTAAAAGGGCAGAATTAAAATGCCAATAGGCACTCCTGGGTTTCACACAATCTTTGTTGATCTTACCCATAACCATAGAATGATCAGTAAAACCAACAGGGATAATATTACACAGAGTAAAAACGTTCAACTGGTGTTTAAAAGTATAAAAGTGGTCCAGTCTTGCCAGGGAGAGCATATTGTCACGAGTATGGGTCCAGGTGTATTGTCTTTGGCGCGGCTATGAAAGGACCTCCATACATCAAGCAGAGTTCACAATTTTCAATCAGTTCACGGAGGCGCCTGGCGTGATGCAAGCAAGGGTCTAATAGGTTCTCATCCATGCCTCAGCAGTGCAATTGAAATCTCCATTTCTATTATTAAAAATCATTAGGCGTAACATCTTGCAAGGGTCTCACATAGCGCAGTTCAGAAAAGCCAGTCTATCCATCCCACCAGTTGAGCATACACACAAGATAAAACGAACATCGCCATTTTCAAAAACAGCCTTCACTTTAAAGCCTTCCATGCACTCCATTTCCTCCAATTCATATAAGAATGAGGGATAAAACTCTGTTTAAAAGGAGACCTAATTTCAGCGCCATTGAGTTCTGGTGACTTAAAATAGCCAGCCCTGTCCATTCACTGGCTGTCCAGTCCACATTGTTTGTCACGTCACCGTGAGTTTCTTGTAAAAACATGACATCAACCTTTTTCAGAATAAAATCAAACAATTTAGCCCTCTTTAAACGCACACTACCTATTTATATTCAAAGTGTATATTGTAAACCTGGCATAGTAAAAATATTTGAGAGAGAGACAGTCTTCTAATAAAACCTCCATAAAAACAGGTTAAACCACCACATGTTCAGCACCATTTCCTCCCTTCAGCTTACGTATCTTCTGTCTAAAATAGTTCCACTTTAGTAAAAACACCTCGCTCTATAGTGTTGACATCACAAATGAATTGTTTTTGTCTGCAAAAGTGTGGTAACTGGACATTCTCATGCCTTTTGTTTGCTGTAAAAACTTTTATGTCACTGCTTGAGTGTACAGGTGGGGTGATGTCGCCTGAGATTCTACTGACTGTTGAATCGACAGATTCCTCACTGTCAGACACACATCAGTGTCAGACCCTCGGTACCGTATTTCCCGTCTGCTGTTTAAGGACTGGCTTTTCTTTTTTCGCTTAACTGGTGTCTGGAAATGGGGGTCCGTATCCATGACCGGGCCCTGCTCTGATGGCCTCACCTTCAGAGACGGGTGGAAGACACAGTACTCAGGATTTATGACCAAGATCCCCAGGGTTCTCGACTGCCAGCCTGCTCCTCCCACTGTAGGCTCAGGGCGGTGCAGCAGGCCCACTGCAGCACTCCGGCTCCCTGCCTCCGGTGCCCGGGCCGCGCCCTTCCACCAGTACTGCCTGCTCAGCGCGGCCCCTGCCCCAGCGCCCACCTCCGCTGGCCCGTGCGTCTGCGGGGTCAGTCACTGGTCTGGCCGCCAGCCTCCGGCCTGCTGTCGCGCTGCCTGGCCAAGCCGGGACAGGCTCGGACGAGGTGACCGGTCTGACCGCAGCCGAAGCACTTCTGTACAGTGTCGGACGAGGCGAAGACCGTGTAGTCAAAACCATCCACTTTGAACTTGAGCACCAGGTTCAGGTCCTCCGCTCCGGCCCCTTAGCACCATGTGCTACCAAGCTCCCTGAACGAGGTCATGGGTGGAGACTGGCCTGGGGCCGAGGGGACTTTCTTTATTGGGGATTACTCAGTTTGTCAAACGACAGCTCTGTGGCCAGCAGCTCCGCTCTTCAGCAGCGGGGACGCAGACAGTATTATCTTTTAGCGGGGTACTGAGGGGGGTGCAAGCAGGGTGAACTGGCCTTGGAATCACCACTCCGTCTGATCAGTTGGTTGGGTTCAACCACTGTGTTGACAAACAGGACCAGGGCCTTGTTCATCCTGGACGCCATGACCAGGTTCTTGTGGCCGACCACCTCCCCGGGCCGCCAGTGGCAGCACTCTCCAGACCGCAGCGGGACTGACTTTCACCTCGCGGCTCAAGTGGTCAGACCCAAGACAAGCCCTCTCCTGAGAGGACATGCTCCTTCTCGCTTCTGCCGGGTCCGAGACTCCACTGCAGAGCCGGGCCACACTCTGACAGCAGAGAGCGTTAAACACAATCAAGATGTTCAATCGATTTAGTTAAACAAAGAAATAAGAGATAAACTTTTGGCAAGATGCCAAAGCGCCTTACGCTCACGCGCTTCTCCGCTCACAGCTCGCTCCACCTCCGCAGCGCACAGAGAGAGAGAGAGGGTGAGAGAGAGAGAGAGAGAGAGAGAGAGAGAGAGAGAGACTAAGTCCTGAAAAGAAGAAAAGACAGGAAGAAATGAATGAGGATGGAAAAAGCAATGAGTCATATGAATGACTACAGAGAGAGAGAGAGAGAGAGAGAAAGAGAGAGAGAGAGAGAGAGAGAGAGAGAGAGAGAGAGAGAGAGAGAGGTCTTATGTATGCGGAATGGACAAAGGTATTAGGACGCCTGCTCACTCACTGTTTCTTCTAAAATCATAGCTGTTAAAGAGTTTATCCTGCTTATGTTGAAGCAACATCTCTACAAGTTCACCAGGAAGACGTTTCCACTAGATTTTGGAGCATTGCTGGCAGGTTTGATTGTATTCAGCAACAAGAGCTTTAGTGAAGACAGGATGTTGGTTGAACACCATCCTAACTCATCCCCAGCTCTCCAACTCAATCCAGAACACTGGATGGAGCGTCTTCTTCCTCTGGCCCTGTCCTGGCTTTAGACATGTGCCAATAGATTTATGTTTGTTTATCCAGAGGGTCCGATTCTCTTGTCAGAGCTTCTCAACAGGGATTAGACAAGCTGTGTCAGACATGGGTGCAAATTAAAGTAGCTAAATGCATTCAGTGAGCGGTGTCTGGCTGGGAACATTCATTTGGACACCAATGTCCCTTTAACTAACCAGTCTATTTAAACATGATGTAGGCTTACAAGCTATAAAAACAGACAGAAATAATGAAACACATTAAGCTAAATCAAACAAAAGACCTGAATCATTGACACTTTAATCAACACACACACACACACACACACACACACACACACACACACACACACACACACACACACACACACACACAGAGGGAGAGAGAGAAAGATAAACACAGAGAGAGGGAGACTAGTCTTCCTCATCACTCGTCACTCAGTTGGAGCTCCCTCCACGTCTTGACTGAACTGTCTGACTTAACACACACCTTCAGCACAGAGACGCTTTTAGCAGCTCGAACACACACACACACACACACACACACACACACACACACACACACACACACACACACACACACACACACACAGACAAGACAGACACCATTAAACAATTAAAGAAGTACACTACCACAACACACAAACAGCATGTCACTAACACAGCACTAACACAACACACAAACAGCATGTCAGTGTCACTGGGAATGATAATGATGTATATATATATATATATATATATATATATATATTTATATAAAATATAATAATAGAAATATAATATATATATATATATATATATATATATTACCACATCATCTTGACTTGCAGACATAAAAACAATTTTAGGACATACTACACACACACACACACACACACACACACACACACACACACACACACACACACACACACACACACACAGCAGCAGCAGCAGCAAGCAGCAGGGTAGTTGAAGCCCTGCAGTGTGGATTAGGCTTGGCCAATGACTTCCCTTCATCATCCTGGAATGCATCAGAAAGACCTAACTCCAGCACTTTCAGTTCTAAAAATAACATCATCAATCACCACACACACACACACACACACACACACACACACACACACACACACACACACACACACACACACACATCCTGGAATGTCTCACCGATTCTCATATGGGGTTAATTACAGCGTTCATCATAGGAAGATTACAGGTTAGGGCACAAGACACAGTACTGTCATTATAGGCCCTAACGAGCATCGATGAGTGCATCATTATTCACTATTTAAAAACTAAACCATCATAATAATGGCAGCCTAAACATGTAAATCTCTCAGAACGTGTAGTGTTTCTCTGTTTCCATTTTCATGTTTCTGAATTTATCTATACACACGTAATAAATACTCCAATTGCCACAATTTACACAATCACATTTACACACTGAAAATTACATTACTCTGTGTCCAAATATCTGTGGTTGCAAATGTTTTGACACACATGCCAATGCACAATAATAGCTTGTCTAGTCCTTTTATATAGTATTGTCAATACAATAGGATCCCTGAAACAGATCAACAAATATACTGTACATCTATGGGCCTATTCTGACTAAGGCCAGATGTGGGCTAGAGGGGTATAAAGCCCCTCAGCATTGGACTGTGAAGCAGGGGAACAGTAGTACCTTTCTTGGAAGGATGGAGTTCCCAGCATCCAGTACTTTTTGGGATGAGTTGATGCAATCAAACTTCTTACAGTGATGCTCTAAAATCTTGCAAAGGCAGGACAAACATAAATTCAGACAAAAACAGAAATAGAAAATGAATGAGCAGGTGTCCCAATACTTCTTGTGTCCATGTAGTTTATGTAAATGTAAATTTAGCATCCAAACCAGAGGAGTGTGTAAAGCATTAATGATGCACATACAGAATGTGTTGTATGTATATGCATATATGCCTAAAGTCTGTGTGTGTGTGTGTATGTGTGTGTGTGTGTGTGTGTGTGTGTGTGTGTGTGTGTGTGTGTGTGTGTGTGTGTGTGTGTGTGTGTGTGTTCAGTGAGTGAGCTAATCTGGGCTTTCTGTAATGTTGGAGCACATTTACCGTCTCTCTCTGCAAAGTTCTCTGTCGGTTCATTAATCACACACATCTGCTGCCTTCATCTACCATCCTCGGAGAGAGCTGTGAGTGTTTGTTTGTGTGTGTGTGTGTGTGTGTGTGTGTGTGTGTGTGTGTGTGTGAGAGAGAGAGAGAGAGAGAGAAAGAGAGAGAGAGAGAGAGAGAGAGTGTACTTCTGTACTAATTTTATCACAATACATCATTACTTCTACTTTCGGCCAATCTCACTTCGACTCGCAGCACAGGCATCAAGTGCATCACAGACATTTGTGTGCCATCTTCTTAATGAAACCTAAGTGTGTGTGTGTGTGTGTGTGTGTGTGTGTGTGTGTGTGTGTGTGTGTGTGTGGTGTGTGTGTGTGCATTTCTTAACATCTGTCTTTAGGATCCTCCAAGTTTATTTGTGGCAGCAAATGACTTAATTATTGCCTTAATGTCCCCTAATACCCTTGTGATAAATGCTTATGGTACTCATTCTTTGAGAGAGAGAGAGAGAGGGAGAGAGAGAGAGAGAGAGAGAGAGAGAGAGAGAGAGAAGAGAGAGAGAGAGACAGGAGAGAGAGAGAGAGAGAGAGAGGAGAGAGAGAGAGAGAGAGAGAGAGAGAAGAGAGAGAGGAGAGAGATGAGAGAGAGAGAGAGGTAGGAGAGAGAGAGAGAGAGGAGAGAGAGAGATAGGCAGATATGGATCTAAAGAAGTACCTGTAGATGAGTAATACTCTCTTTTGCTATATTATTAAATTGCTGGTAACTGCTGTCAACTGTTGCCATTATATTCCACGTTGCTGCAGCTACTACTGATCAACATCAACTACTACTGTATCTACAACTGCAACTACTACTGTATCTACAACTGCAACTACTACTGTATCTACAACTGCAACTACTACTGATACAACTGCAACTACTACTGTATCTACAACTGCAACTACTACTGATACAACTGCAACTACTACTGTATCTACAACTGCAACTACTACTGATAATACAACTACTACTGTATTCACAACTGCAACTACTACTGTATCTAACCGTAACTACTACTGATACAACTGCAACTACTACTGTATCTGCCAACCGGCAACTACTACTGTATCTACAAATCGCAACTACTACTGATAAGGTCTGTAACTACTACTGCATCTGGCTAACTGCAACTACTATTACTTCACAACTGCAACTACTACTGATAATAACTACTACTATTACAACTGCAACTACTACTGTATCTACAACTGCAACTACTACTGATAATAACTGCAACTACTACTGTACTACAACTGCAAACTACTACTGATACAACTGCAACTACTACTGTATCTACAACTGCAACTAATAATTGTATCTACAACTGCAACTACTACTGATACAATCAGTAACTACTACTGCATTCGGTTAACCGCAACTACTACTGCATTCACAACCGCAAATTACTACCGATAATAACTGCAACTACTACCGTATCTACAACCGCAAATTACTACTGTATCTACAACCGCAACTACTACTGATAACCGTAACTACTACCGTATCTACAACTGCAACTACTACTGTATCTACAACTGCAACTACTACCGATACAACTGCAACTACTACTGTATTCAACAACTGGCCAACTACTACTGTATCTACAACTGCAACTACTACTGTATCTACAACTGCAACTACTACTGTATCTACAACTGCAACTACTACTGTATCTACAACTATAGCTACTACTACTGTATCTACAACTATAGCTACTACTACTGTATCTACAACTATAGTTACTACTATGTCTACTTTAATACTTACTTTAATAATCTACTCTAGACCTGCTATTATTGCTATACCTACGTTAATATCTACTACTATTACTATGCCTTCTTTAAATTTTACTACTACTACTACTACTACATCTACATCTAGTACTACAACATCTACTTTAATACATACTACTATTACTATATCTACCATGATACCTACTACATCTACTGTAATACCTTTTACAATTCCTACATCTACTTTAATTCTACTTTAATACTACTAAAACTAATTTAATACTACTGCATCTACTTCTATAACTACATCTATCCTAATACAACTATTTGTAACACCTACATTAATATCTACTTCTATTACTGTCTACTTTAATTCCTACTACTACTACTACTACTACATCTACTACTATTACTACATTTACATTACATTTCCTACTATTAGTACATCAACAACTACTACTGCTACTACATCTACTACATCTACTATTGTTGTTACTACAACTACATGTACTACTATTGCTATCTTCTGCTGTGCTGCTGCTGCTACTAATACTATGCAGAAAACAACTACTATTGCTGCTAATGTCACTAATGGTACTCTTTTAACTACATCAGCCATATCTACAATGTAACTTTACTACATTTATTACTTCTCTTACTTCTGATTCTCCTTCTGCCGTCACAAAAATATCATTTCTAATCCAGCATAACAAGTATTTGTACTACTGTTACACCATCACTGCCAGTGTTACTCTAGTTACTACTGCCATCACTACAGTCACTACTAATACTACTACTATATGTTACCACTGACGCTTTCATTGTATTGTATTTCACTGTCTGTAAATGTATCATTGCCTGCTGTGGCATAAACATCTCATCTGCTTCACCTTTTTTATGTTTATGTTTCAGTATTTCAGAGCTGGACTTCACACTGAGCTTTGATCACAGCCGGAATTCTCAGCAGAGATCAAAGTTTCAAACGAAACCAAATTTCTATACGGTAATGCTGCAATCATTTCCCTGGAAAAAACAACCTCGGCGTGAGTGGGCCGGAGCCAGTAAATACATCTTAAAGGAATGTTTCCTTCAAACATCACCGTCTGACACATCATCTGAGTTATTGTTTTATCAGCTGCTTGATTTCCACTGATAGCATGAAAGCAGCACATTGACGTACGTATATAGAGGTAGAAATTAAATGTTTACAGACTCTTACATTTATCTTGCATTTTATATTTTCCCTGAAATGTGTGTGAACATGTCTAAGGTTTGACATCTCTTTATTAAACACTTTTACTTATTTTTTAATTTTATTTATATTTTAACAGTCTAGTCTCAAACCGTCAGTGTAAAATGGGCAGGGCTAAATGTTAAAGACTACAAAATGCAATAATTGGGCAGAGAGCCAACTGAGTCAACTGTCCACTGCTCAGAACTATCCAGCCAAGAGTGTCCCTGTGGTCAGAAATTTAACAGTAGTTTAACTTTAATACTAAAATTTAAAATAAAGTGACCATTAAATTGGTTTAAAAATCCAAGCAATACTACTGGGCCTGATATCAGTGCAACAGCATGGCCAGCAAGCAACAGGTGGGTTACATAGTTAGAGAATGTAGGGTCAGACCTCAAAAGCATCCTGTTCTATAGACAATATCACTAGGGAGGGACTGTTTTTGCCAGGTGGTTGATATGGTATGCCAGGCGGTTGCAATGAAATTGCTAGATGGGTTCTACAGTTTTGCTAGGCTATTGCTGTGGATTTCTGTAGTGTTTGTAGTGTAGGGTGTTTTTTTGGTGGCTCCTATATGGTTGCAATGATCTCTCTTGGTTGCTATGGTGTTGCAAGGTGATTGCTATGGTACATAGGGTAGTTCCCATGGCCCTGCTAAACCGGTGCTTTACTGTTGCTGGATGGAGTTTTTTAATGTTTGGTAGGGTGTTGCTGGGTGGTTGCAACGAGGGAGCGTGATGGTTGCTATGCTGTTGCTAAATATTTGGTAGGTAGTTGCAATGGATTTGCTTAATGGTTGTTAATGGATGTTCTCTCAGGTGGTCGCTATCCTGTTTGCCAGTTGTGTACAATTGAGCACCATCACACCAATTAGGAGTGTCCACATACTTTTGGACATGCATGCACGTGCATTTTGTTGGTTTCTGACATGTGATTTAATCTGTACTGAAGCTTTGGGTTGAACAAAGGAGGGAAGGTTGAAGTTCCTCATCTGCCTTACAATTTCAACAATTTGGAGAACCCTCCGACCACTCTAACCTACCGGGAGTTCCATCACATTCATGACAACTTCTAAATTGAATGAGACATTTTAATAACTGGACGTCTTTCTAGAGATCTCCACAATCGTGTCCCATTTCTTTCTCCCTAAAATGAAAATTCTTCATTCAGGCTTCTTTTTTTTAGGTCAAAGGCCATCTTATTACCTGAGTGAGTGAATAATAACAAGATGTCTCTGAACCAGATATTAAAATATTCATAACCATTGAGGACCTTTGTACATTGAGAAGGATTACACAGAGCTCCAACATGGCTTCGCACAAAGCTGCTTGATATAATACCAAGAGTGTAAAGCTGCATCGAGACAAATGGAGGCTAAATTTTAGAAAGTCTTTGAGTCCTCGTACAGTTTTATATGTATAATTGATGTATTATCTTCATTATTTTTCTAAAATATGATGAATAAATACATGCCAGCTGCAAATTCATCAGTTCACAGGGCTTTTCACGGTGCATCAGGCTTGTTCAGATGCTCCTTTGAGAACCTCTGCCGGATGTTGTGGTGAGAAAGCAGAAATGGTATCTCTGATAACACTTCCATGAAGATGACATCACTGCAGGTGTTGCTGCACAGTAGAACAGTGCACCACCATGCCAAAAGCCATGGGATATCAGGACGTACCTTGGTCATGAAGTGTTGGTACCTCAGGGGACTTGGAATACATGGAAATATGCTACCTAAACATCTCCAACATCACATTTGTCAGGTCAGTGCCGCAGCTACAGCCATGCTACCCAAACATCTCCAACATCACATTTGTCAGGTCAGTGCCACAGCTACAGCCCTCGCCCCAAATCTATCAGACATACAGTATCGAAAGACTGTGTTTCTGCTACACTGTGCAGTAATTCCATTGGGGTTGCTCTTTAACAGGGTAATACAGTTGAATAATGGCATTTTTAGCAGGATGGAGGTCAGTGATGTTCATGTTCAATGGGTGAGGCAGCTGCTTAGAGGAGCCCATGGCAAAATCATGCCTTTTCTTACAAAGCAATAGACCTAATAAGCTAGTTAACGTCTGGTAAATGTTATCAGAGAGTTCAGTTCATCTCTTGCGGTGCTCAAACTTTTTGCATTGTTCTCGTTTCCTAGTTCACTGTAAAACTGCACAAAACCAAAGTCTTACTTTTATATAACATTTTCTATTACTGTGGCTCTCTGTGGGTCACCAGGTTTGAGCTGCATGACCCTGAAAACACACACACACACACACACACACACACACACACACACACACACACACACACACACACACACACACATACACTGCAGCAGCAGCAGTGGCCTGGAGAAACAATAGCAGATGGTTTCTTGATTGAAAAGTGAAGGGGAAATCAGCAGACCTCTCACCTTTTTAAAACAGTGACGGGGGTTGTGAGGGAGGTCTGGGCCCAGCTCACCCCAAAAGCATCATCGGGGGGTCCGGATGCAATCACTCATGGCAACTGTCACCGTAGACACAGCGGGGTTCCTGTCTTCTCATTGGCTGAAAAGAGTCTCTGTCTCAAATGGACCGTCCATCTGTCTGTCAAAATCTGCCTGAGGCCAGATCTGAGACAGAGCCACCCTGTTCGTAGGAGCACACACACACACACACACACACACACACACACACACACACACACACACACACACACACACACACACCCTCCATCTTCCTGTCCAGTTGTCCATCAAGTCGAACTAAGACACATGTGTGAATGATGAGTGGAGTCCACATATGCTACCGATAATACGTGGCACAAATATATTGTATGGAACCCATATAAATATCTACATGTACTATAAAAAGGCTCTCAGGGGCTACTTTTGGGTAGTGTATCGCTGACTGCTAGACACGCCCCCGATGATACACTCAAAGACATTCTGACCAGTGGACGGACTTTGAGAGGAGGCACATCTTTGGAGTGATCAGGAGGGTCATTTCAAAGAGCTGCCCACAATCCACTTCTTTCTGACCAAGCTGTTAAGAAGTGTTGAGGGCAGTAGATACATGATGAAACATGGAACCCAGGTTCTGTTTGGGATCCAAAGATGGTCGGTTTCTAAACACGGAGGAGTGGTCAGCGCTTCAATCCTGCCTTTGCTGAGGTGCGACACACTGCCCCAACTACTGGTGTGATGGTCTCGGGGGTCATTGCGTACGACAGTCAAATCAGTCCTGACACTAACAGCTCAGCTATATGTAGACATTTATTATTATTATTATTATTATTATTATTATTATTATTATTATTATTATTATTTTGATGCACTAGTACATGTAATAATGTGGAAGGGACAAGGAAAGAGAGAGAGACAAAAAGCTTCTGTTTAAGCGATAAAGGAAGCATATGTTAACCCACACACACACACACAGAGTTGGTCAGAGGGACTGACAGCTTTAATTGAAGTCTAAACAGCTCCAGTCCAGCCTGAATGACAGCAGCTTAATCTCTGTGACAACGTCTCACCATCCGTCTTAAAGAGACAGACAATGCTCTCACTTTCCTCCGTAAGAAAGTCGGAATGAAAAAAAAAACAAATAAAAGAATTGAAAGCAGACACTCACCTCACTGCTTCACCTTCCCTCAACCATAATTTCACTGTTAATCACAATCATACAGTTCATTCATTAAAAATTTCTCATAATGCCAGTGACGTAAAGTTCTGACCCGCTTTATTAAGTAGAGAAACGACTGCATAGAACTACTCTGATCCGCAACAGCTGCAGAAATAGCTGCACCCAGAAGGAAGTTTAGGATTGATGTGAGGTTGTGAATGATAACTGTAGTCTGATCTGATCAATATTTATTGATCTACTCATACAGAAGTGGTGTCTCTCAGTACGGCGTCAGGTTTAACGAAACATGCCAGACGTCTCTGCATGGAGTTGTAGAGGTTCCTAATGGTGTCCTGTGATCATCCATCTCATGCAGCTTGAATGTTCTCACTCAGTTCTGCAGATGGTGTGGTAGGGGTGGAGTGTTGATGGAGCGTCCAATAGCATCCCACACATTTTCCATCAGGGACAGGTCTGGAGATGAGACTGACCACGGCGTAGTATCCGTGTCTTCAAGACGAGATCTTGAGACGGCAGCAGTGTGTGGACGAGTGTCGTCCTGTTGGAATAGAGCACCGGAGTGTGTGTTCAGAAAAGGTAGAACCACTGGTTGTAGGACCTCATTAATGTAATCCTAAACCACTCGTACCAGCAACACACACTAACATACCACCACCATGTCAGTGTGACTGCAGTGCTGAGAATGACCCACCACCCACATCATAGCTGCTCTGTGGTGGTTCTGTGGGGTCCTGATCATTGAAGATCAGAGTGAAAGGAGGAGGATAAAGTCTGCAGAGAAACAGAGGAACTACAAATCAGAGGATGTGATCAGAGGATTTTACTTTAATGTGTTTGACGTGGAAAATAATAATATAGCGTACATTCATCCACACTATTAAAGCTTAGATGTTGCTGGGTGTTGATCTGAACAGTCTGTTCTCCAGCAGTCAGTGTTCTCCACTAATAATCATCTGATCAACCTTCATTAACATATCGAATTGACTTACATTCACATTCTGATCAATATAGTTTTCCAGCTTTATCTCCAGTGATATCGTATGACAGACATTCCTGAAGGTGAGAGGAGGGACAGCACAGTCACCACTGCCACTTCTGATGAACACTAATTTAATCCAAAACCAGTGGTCACCAACACTGCTGATGGAAATCCAGCACCCTGCAGAGTTTTAGCTTTCCCCACCTGATCCAGCTCATTACTGTCCTCACAACTCCTTAATTAGCTGGATCAGGTGTGTGAGATGAAGGCTGCTCCAGCTCCGGGATGAGGACGACTGGTGACCAGTGCTCTAAACCTGCAATTAAAAGTAAACTGCTGCCCATCATTACCAGCCCCAGTTTGATGGTTAATGGCCAAATGTATGCACACACACAGCCCTGCTTCGTGATAGATGTGCAAATTTCACATCTAAGCCATCTTAAATCCTACTCCTGGAGAGTCTTCCTGGAGAGTTTGGCTGCTGCCTTGATCTAACACACCTCATTCAGTTCATTAGGGTCTTCAGAAGCATCTGAAAATCAGAGGAATGGCTGGCTGTGGATGGAAATAAATTCTGCTGTGAAATTCTCCAGGAGCAACGTTGGAGATATTTGGTGTATACAAATGAGATTAGGAGAGTGGTGCATTAGCATTTCACCCAGCATTTTCAGAATTTAGTCTTATGTAACCCTGGATTGCTCGGCACTGTTCTAAATACAGGTTCTGGCGTGCATTCTTGGCTCGGGCGCAAGGCTCTAGATGAAACCATGGATCACAAACTGCTGTGTCTGGTCCACTCGTACCAGCGCAACACACACTAACACACGCCCACCGTGTCAGTGTGACTACAGTGCTGAGAATGACCCACCACCCACACCATAGCTGCTCTGTGGTGGCCCTGTGGGGTCCTGAACACTGAAGATCAGGGTGAAAGGAGGAGAATGACCCACCACTCAAATCGTACCTGTTTGAAGTGCCTAAAAATATTGGACTTTGAGGATTGTAAGCCTAGACAGATGTCATGCCACCTTATGAACACCACCCTCCAGGAGAGTGCATGGAACTAAGTGTATGCAACTAGTTACTGCCCACCTTTGACATGGTTTTCTCACTGCACTGGTCCACTGTTTCAGAAAATGCCAGTTAGTCAAGTAGAAGCGCTGTCCATCATCAGAAATACTAATGTGGATGGATACCTCAGCTGACCGGAGTTTCTGAAAGTTGCACCAAGCTGAAATGTGTGGGAGCAAAGGTCAGATCATGCAGCGTGACGAGACAGGGAAAAGGCAGGAAGCCATTGCCGTGCCCTCGCCAGTCCACCATTACCAGAGTAATGGAGTGGTTCTGTCACCACGGCAACACTAGGAAAACAACACATGCTTTAATTAGCTGGAGAAACCAGCGCACAGCCCAAAGAACAGCAGGGTTAATGGAGGATAAGATGCAACAACCAGGTGTGTGTGTGTGTGTGTGTGTTTTGTAATAAGAGACCTGGAATTACTTCAAAGCAGGTAGAGATAATGAACCTCACTTCTTTGGACCATGTTATGTCTTACATAGTAGGTCTCATAGGAGATCATACCTCCACCGGGGTCTACAGTTGGTCACATCACCCACCAACTGCACAAATATGAGTGTGAGACACGATCGGTCCAAAAGAACTTAATCTGCATTAGCACTCTTCATCAGTTACCACGGAAACGCAATGCAGATGGTGAGCAAACTGAAAGAGTTCTGCAAGCATCTGTTTTCAGAGGACGGCCAATGTTCTAAACATTTTGTATCACTGGACTTGATGTTCTGTCTGCCATGAGCTGCCCATCAAAAGTCCTCAACTATCTGAGAACAATGCAAACTTAACCCTTAGAACTCTTACTGCATACAGACTCTGACTGATCAGAGAGAGGGGGCGGGGCTGATGCTCAACCTGCATACAGACTCTAACTGATCAGAGAGAGGGGGCGGGGCTGATGCTCAGCCTGCATACAGACTCTGACTGATCAGAGAGAGGGGGCGGGGCTGATGATTTGACTGACCCTGATATTGGATAATACAGAAAAATGAGAAGGAAGAGACTGTTTGCTCTTTATTTCAGAATAAAGGCCAGGAGAAGGGACAATACAAGGTGCAAGCTATTGTTTATTCAAAATATTGTCAAATTAGAAGAACAAGTCTTCCAAAAATTCTTGGTCCATGCATTCATGTGGACCTTGTGCTCCCTAACCATCACATCAGCACCACTTCCTGTCAGTGTCCTCATTCAGCAGAACAACGCGTCCTTGCACACTGAGGAACCAGATGAAGGTTTCAGGACGTGACTACAAATCCCCTACATCTCAATCTGATCAACACTCAGATTGAGATGTTCTGGAACAAGAAGTTTGGATTGTGGAGGCTCCACCTCACAACTTTAGCAGGACTTAATGGAGCTACTGAAACATCTTGGTGTCAGATACGACAGAACATCTTGAGAGGTCCTGTGGATTCCATGCCTCGGTGGCTTCGAGCTGTAATAGCAGTGGTGTAATTATATACTTTTGTTGTCCAAATGTTTGTGGACATTCCTTCTAATGAATGCATTCAGCTCATTTAAGTTGCACCTTTCAGAGATGCACAGTGCAGATGCTTGGAGCTTGGAGAAGTACAGAGAAGCATGTGGTCCGTGTCAGTGCTCACGTATGACCCCACATTAGAGGATTGTAAAGGGATACATTGAGTGTCACCGTCATTGTGCACAACCGGTCCGATGTAAAATAGTGTTGTCTGTACACTCGGCCCCAGTGATCTCGCTGTGAGCCCGTATGTGTGTGTGAATCTGTCTGTGCCAGCGAGTCAGATGGGCCACAGAATGTGCTGAATAAATCATGAGGTGTGTGTGTGTGTGTGTGTGACGTTCCAAGTAGAGCATTTAATGTGACAAGCAGAAAGCAGTTATGATGTCTGTTCTCTTACTGCCTGCGACGGCCCTTAAAGGAGAACCTTTCAACCTAATCTTGGTCTGCTGCATCAGTACGTTGTGGTGGATCATCCACAGAGAGCAATTTAGACCCATTTCCCCGTGTTTAGAGAAGAACCGAGAACCTTCGGGCTCAAAACACACATTATTAGAGGCAAGTTGTTGAATGTGATCAGTGCGCATTTACTGGAAATGTGTATTTTTATTCGTTTTTCCGTGTAAATTAAGCTGCAAATCTGAGCAACTGGTTCGTTTAAGACGGGACTAGGTTACCAGAGGGAAGAGTGTTAATTTGGTATCCGCACATTGGTGTGATCACCATGGTAACCAGTAAGCCTTATGGAAAGTAACTGAAATTGCTTGCAGAATAATGTTTAAAAAATGTGCCAACATTAAAACAGAGAGAGAGAGAGAACTGTTGGGACTAGAGAGTGGAGATAGAAAGACAATCTAGAGGACAAAAAATGAGGTGAACTTTTGAAATTTGCTGTTGAAATAAATGGGAATGGGTGGAGCTAGCATCATACTGCAACCAGCCAGTAGGCCCTTCACTGGTGGCTTCACTTTTTGGGGACAATGCACCGCCCATACAGTTTACAGTCAGCTGGTACATTCCATTGGTTTCTATGGCTCAGTTTTTCCTGTGCAGCAACGAAGGGTCAGAGAAGGAGCCTTATGACCAGAAAGGTGACCGGTTGGGTCCTGGAACCAACAGGTTTTGACTGAGGTGCACTTGAGCAAGGTACCTAACCTGCAAACTGTTGACCGGGAGCTGCATCAGAGGTTGCCCACCCCTCAGGGCACATGTGCTCACTGTTTCACTGTAATGTGTGGGGGTCTGCATGGATGTCCTTCTGTCTGTCCGTCCGTCGTCTTCCACTTATCCGGGGGCGGGTCGCGGGGACAGCAGTCTAAGAAGGGATGCCCAGACCTCCCTCTCCTCCGACACCTTAGCCAGCTCCCCAGGAGGGACCCCGAGGCGTTCCCAGGCAAGCCGAGAGACATAGTCCCTCCAGCGTGTCCTGGGTTTTAAACCCCCTTTTCTCCAATCCTGGAGACACTTTAGGAAAAGCAAGTATCTAAGGGAGTTGTTCCTGCAGTTAAACGTGGTCCAGGTCATTTTAGACCCGTAAGACCACACAAGAATTAGGTCCTTGAGGTGACTACTTTGGCTTGTACTATTTTAAAGTAACTGCACTTGTACGTGAGCATATTTTGACCAGTCTCCAGACCCTGGTTGCAATCAGCTTCACAGAAGCAGATGCGGCAGACAGAGCTTAGGCTGAGAAATGCTGAAGTATTCCTTTAATCTACACGTTCGCTAACAGCAAACTGAAATATAAATCAGAGTGTGACTCATCAAAAGCCTTGCCAGCGGTGTGAAGCTCAGAACATGCCAACTACAATTAGGACCAGAGCTTTCATATCCACACTACTTACAGTACGACCGAGAGAGAGAGAGAGAGAGAGAGAGAGAGAGAGAGAGAGAGAGTTTAAAAATGCGGTATGAATTTTTTTTCAATCCCACACTATGTGACAAATGAGCATGACTCATTGAAAACACATCCATCACCTCCTGCATGAACTCGTCCCATTCCGACAGAAAAGTGAGTCTGTAAGCAGCAGATCGGCTCTTCTGATCTTCGCTGGTGCTCAGAGCTTGGCCTGCTCCAGCTCAGGCTCCTAAATAAATGAAATCTGCCTTTCTCAGAGACTCCACGCTAACGTACATGTTCTCAGAATAACACAACAATACACTGCTGCAGACAGTTCTGTCATAATTGTGTCTCGGCTGAGTCGTCAGCTTTGCGCTCTGACTTGGCATCCTGCTGGAGAAACGATTCAGCTGCTCCGATAAAAAGTCTGACCAGTCCTTCGTCCTGCGCTTCCATCCCTTCTATCGTCCTTCTAACAGTTTCTCCACTTTAGGGCTTAAATTTATCATTGCTTTAAAAAGCTTTTAACATTATAACTGCAATTAATGCATCTTAACGGTCAGGAGATGGCTTCATAAGCATCTACAGGGGGTTCTTAAACGTTTGAGAACCCTTTAGGATTGTCTATAGTTCTGCATCAATTTAAACTAGAACCTGGTCAGATTTTCATGCAAATCCTAAAAGTAGTTGAGAGTCAAATCAATTGAATGAGACCAAAAAAAATGTTCATTCTTTTATTTGTTGAGGAAAATAATCCATATCTGTGATTTGCAAAAGTATGTGAACCTTAAGGATCAGATCCTAAGTGAGACTAGAGTCAATCAATGGAAGGGGGTCCTGTTTTAGTTAAAGAACAGAGATCTATTAAAAAGGTTTCATAGAATGGTCCTGAAAAACGAGATTTCTCAAACTCAGAAGAAGAGCTGTTGATCACAAAACCTTCTCCAAAGAGTTTGGACTCCACCAATCCACAGTCAGACAGACTGTGTGCGAATGGAGGGAATTCAAGACCATTATTGCCCTCTCCAGGAGTGCTCCACCAACAAAGATCACACCAAGGATATGACATGTAATTGTCCTCAAAGTCACAAAGGAACCTGATGTAACTTCTCAGCAACTAATGGCCTCCCTTATATCGGCTGATGTTAATGTTCATCCAGCATCATCAAATGGTGTAGCTGCAAACCTGTTGCTCTCCAAAATAAACATTGCTGCAGTTCTAAAGATCACGTAGACAAAACCAGAAGATTACTGGAATGATGGTTTTTTTTTTGCCCCGGAAGCAATACAGCCAGTTCTGCACTCAGATTTTGAGAAACTAAGACCATATAAAGAGAATTTCTTAAAACAACTGAATTTCACACCTTTGATGCAATGCATCCACATATAAAGCTCTGAGGAGCAGATGCATGTCTCTAAAGCTCTGCCTACAGGTTGCTTTAATTGGTTATTCTCTGAACCATTTGCACATATAAACCATATTTGGGGTGTGATTTTGTGCATTTCTCACTCCATAAACAGGGAATGTCTGGGAAAAAGATGACGTACGTTTACTATTTAAACGTAATGTATCTGACAAATACAACCAAATGCAAACAACCAAGTGTGCAGCAACAAACTGAGCATTTATTTAATCTCTCAACTCAAGAAAGCCCAGGAATTGTGTAACGGCACATTATAAAGTGTTCCTAAAGTCTAATAAACATCACCGTTGGATATTTTACCTCGACTGAAAGCTGATTATCACTTTCCTCTTACGCAGTATCATTAGTGTCCGGGTATTATTTGGGGGCCTGTTATGGGGTTGAGCATTTGATGGATTGGCTTATGTGCTCAGCTTGTAATAAAGTGTTCCTAAAGTCTAATAAACATCAACGTTGGATACCGGGCTCTACTGGAGGCTCATTATGACTTTTCTGATGTAACGTATATCATTAGCATCCTGGTATTAAATGGGGACCTGTGTTAGAGTTTGTGACCAATTAGTTTGTGTGACTGAAAAAAGGCAAACCACAATAAAGGGCAATTAGGATCAGTAGCTGCTTTGTGATTGGACTTAAAATTGATTCAGTCTCTCAGGTGACGGATGCCACGAGGAAGCAATTGTGCGTAATAGTGATTGAATTAGCGTTATGAGGATTTTATGAAGTCCGGTGAAGACTAGCATTCGATAAAGGTTCTAATAAAAGCTCATTATCACTTTCCCATTGAATATAAGGCATTAGATGTGGGTTTATCTTGCAAGCTCTATCAACCTTTAAGTGACAGAGAAACACCTCCATTAGAAGCACGGTTTTGTTTGTGTTTGAGGAATGAAATAGTCTACAAGCATGATTAAACTGACCATGAGAGTGCCCAGGCTTCACCATGCAGATTTACCATTATCACCAAGCTGGTTAACCAGTATGACAAAGCTGGTTACCAGTATGACCAGAATGACCAGCATGACCTTCTGGCCAACCACCATAACCAGCACCAACCTGGTTGATCAGCATGATTAGTATGACCAGCATCACTTGGCTTGCTGACCAGCATGACCAAGCTGGTTGCACATTATGATCAGCCTCATTAAGCTAGTTCACCAGCATGGTAAACGAGACCAAGCTGGTTGACCAGCAAGGCTTAGAACAGCATGACAGGTATGAGCAAGCTAGTTGACCAGTTTGACCAGAAAGAAAAGCATAACCAAGCTGGTTGACCAGCATAGCCAATCTGATTACCCACTATGTTGAGCATGACCAAACTGGTTAATCAGCATGACCAGTATGCTATGCTGGTTTACCAGAATAGGATTTCTCCTGAATGACCAACTTTTCAACCCCCTTGACCATCAAAGACCTGCGTAGACCATCTGAAACCAGCCACCGGCAAATGCTGGTCTTGAGCTGCATTTTTCCGCAAGAAGAGAATTAGCAAGATGTTGCTTTTGAACATGTGTTCTCGTGCCAAACCAGCATTTTTCACCAACAACTCATTTCTTGTAATCAAAGATAGACATATCCATTTACGTGATTTCTGTGATCCTCCGTACCGAGGAGAAAAAAAACACAACACAACAACTGTCACACAACAGCAACCCCCCCCCCTCAGAAAAGCAGAAACACAGCTCGCTATGTAATTAATGTCGACGTGTTTCATCTTTTCATGTGTAAATACGATGGATAAACAGACAAAGCGAACATCGGGTATGCGTCGCACTGCTGCCGGGGTTGAGGAAGGGCGCTGTAATTTGCTTTAGTGGAGTAATTAGCTGATGGGGTAGCTCCATTTCGGGGGGACTGTCTCTGGGGAGCTCACTAATGCAGCCAGCAACCAACTGCTCCGTATGGATGAGCCGGGAACCGCTCTGCTTTCAGCGGGCGATTCCCCATTCTTTTGTGATGTTTCCTGCATTGTGGCCCAGCGTGATACAGCTGACGACCTTGTCCAGCTGAAGAGGAAAGAAAGACAAGGGAGTCACGGAAATGGCGAGTGAACGAGAGCAGATTAACACGAGTACCTAATTTACGACATGAAGGGAGGACGGGGAAAAGATGTTTAGATGAGGCAAGAGCCAGAAAGAGCTTGAAAGGGTTGATTGATTAAGCAATACCAAAGTGCCTTGGACCGAACAAAAGCTGGAGCTGCCTGTTGCATGGCATCAATCAAACTGATACATTGTACACTGATATATAACATTATAACCATGTCCTTGTTTCCCCACTGACTGTTCATTTCATCAGCTCCGCCATTCAGGAGCACTTTGTAGACCTATAATTACAGACTGTAGCTCATCTCTTTCTCTACATACTTTATTCTCCTCCAAGTGGATTGGACACAGTTTGCTTCTGGTTGGTGGACAGTTCTTAGTCCAGCAGTGACATTGAGTGGTTGAAACACCTCTGCAGCTCTACTGTGTCTGATCCACACATTCACCTCTACAGCCTATGTCCTGGGCCTGCATGATAGTCCTCTATTCAGTACTTTTGGGCTGAGTTGGAGATGACCACACTGCAACTGACCTCACTAAATCTCTTGGCACTGAATGCAATAGACAGTGGGGACAGTTACTCTAGTCTGTTGTAATACCCTTGACTTTGGAGGGAAGTATGAAAGAGCAGGGGTCCCAATACTTCTGACCACACTGCGTATCTTATCACTGAATGGTCAATGGTTAGCTAAGTTAAACAGTTCCTTTCATGAATTTAGAAGCAGAGACAGATAAAAACACCGCAGACAGATAAAGACTGACTGAATCGACTGAGTGAAAGGCAGAATATTGAGTAGGAAAACACACTTTCAGACGTCTCGGGGGGAGATATGGATTACAAAGCCTGCTGGAATGTGAGGAAGGCGAGGTTTCACTCTCTTGTCGCTTGTGGTCAAAGGTCAAATGAGTTGGATCTGGAGGTGAGGTAAGGGTCATGGATCTTGCCGCCGGTTGTTTAAAGGACTAACCATGGCTGCTTAATGAATGCAGTGACTGTATTCTTTTCGGTGCTTTATGATTCTAAGCTTATTGTATTTAACAGACACTACACTTCACTCTTCGTTCACTCTGAGCTGGCGTGTAGTGGTGAAGAGAGGGCTGAGTCAAAGGCGAAGGTCTCTATTTACCGGTCGATCTACATTCTAACTCTCCCCTACGGCCACAAGCTTTGGGTAGTGACCAAAAGAATGGGATCCTTGGGAATGGGAGCTTTTTCCACAGGGTTATTAGACTCTCCCTTAGAGATAGGGTGAGACGTCCAGGCATCCGGGAGGGCCTCAGAGTAGAGCTGCTGCTCCTCCATGTCCAGAGGAGCCAGCTGAGGTGATTCAGCATCTCTTCTGGATGCCTCCCTTGTGAGGTGTTCCGAGCATGTTTGACTAGGAGGAGGCCCTGGGGAAGGCCCACACAGTGGAGAGAATATGTCCCTCAGCTGGCAAGGGAAAGCCTTGGAATCCCCCCAGAGGAGCTGGAAGAGGTGGCCGGGAAGAAGGAGGTCTGGGCCTCCTTACTTGGGCTGCAGTGCCCAACCCAGACCCTGGATAAGGGACAGATATGTACACTAGACATACTTTTGCACTGGATCCCAGCAAGTTACGCCCATGACCATGAGATATTTCCATGTGAAATGTGACATTAGCCAGTGGCCAAATCTACAGAGTGGTTTTTCTCAGTAATAGATGGAGGTGGTAGGACATTGTGATCTTATGACCAATGTGTTTCAGCTCTTACTCAAGACCGAACACTGGCTTGCACTGTCATGCACATGGATTGTGCCGCAGATGTTATGCCTCCATTAAGTTTTCTACACCAGAGCTTCATAACTGGGTCATTTCTGTGAGTAAGGATGTTCTGCAGTTGGTTCTCCCTCCACAAAATGGAAAAGAGCCAAGGTTGTATGTGTGACTGTCTCCTAAAAATACTTTTCCTAATACTTTGGTGAATAAAAGTGTGTCAAAAAACAAAAACATCCCTCAAAATTGGCCGAGGGTTCTAAGGCTTAACGACTTCAATAGTAATTCAGCTCAATCAAAGAGTGATGGAAGAGAGTGAACGCAATCCTACCCACCCAGATGTTGTTGTTTTTTGTTTATTTTTTGCACTCTTGGCCATGGATTGCTGTGATATTGCCAAGGATTGACCTCACAATGAAAGCCATTACATTTTGATGGAAGATTATAGGAAAACGAGATTTACTTTGGTTTAATTTTCTGAGAAATGATCTGGGAGGTTAAAAAGTCACTTCTGTCTTCAGACTGACTTTGATGTTCAATATCTCACCCACATCTGACAGCAGACCTGGTGCCAATGGGTGCATGTTCATCTGCTATAGAGTCCAAGTCTATTGGCAGCACTTCTTTACAAGGACTAGACAAGCTGTGTGTGCATTTGCACATCTATGTCAGCAATGGGTGCAACTTAAAGTAGCTCAAATATTTGAAGATAGAGTGTATATAAACAGTGTATAGTTTCAATAATGCACATAATGATAATCAATAATCGTTATGGATTAATCTGCCTTTATATAGGCTGGTATGTTTTTGCCAATGAGAAGGTATGAAATGTCCATGCTTGATCTCATGCATGCAGATGCCAGTGTGAGAGCATGCACTTGCATAAATCCATGAGAACTGGCCACCCATTCTGCCTGCTCTCACTCCGGGTGGGCAACAGCTGTCAGTCAAAGCCACCCCGAACAGAACCCTGAGTGTGACGAGCAGCTGAGGAAAAAAAAACAGCCGAACAGAGCGAGAAAGAAAGAGATGGTCATCTTAATCCCTTCATCTAGACTTTATGGGACCTGACCCTGTCCTACAAATAGCTCCGACGATTGAAGCTTTGCATAATAACCTACAACACAAGCCGCTCTATATCAGCTAGTGATGACAGATCTATAGGAGCCAAGTGACTGTAAGGGTTATGGCTGGTGGTCTTAGCACCCAAGCCAGTGTAACCACAGCCAGCCTAGACCAGGTCAGCCGTCTAGCCTTGAGGGGGCACTGCCCCTGGAATAAAGCCTGCTGAACCAACCTCCACCCCTGCATCGGTTCCTCCAGAGGTCATCAGGCCTCCATTCTGGAGCAGGCCTCTGACCTTAGCACTGAAAGTGTCACGAGAGGCATTATGCACTTAGTGGAAGAGCGAAATTTGAAACAGCAGAAGGCAGCCAAGAAGGGGAACCCTGAGATTGTTCCCACAAGTGTTTAGGGCAGTGGCGGCACCAGTGGGAGAGATGGATGGTAAGTGTTTGAGCATTAGGAATGGTTTCAACACCTTTCCAGACACACCCTTGATGGACAAAAGTATTAGGACACATGCTCTTTCATTGTTTCTTCTGAAATCAAGGCTGTTAAAAGAGTTTGTCCTGCTAACTCTACTATCTCTACTGTCCAGGGAAGACTTCCTACTAGATCTTGGAGCATTTCTGAGGATTTGATCACCACCTCCCTGGTTCTCGACTCTCCAATCTCGAAAGTAGTGGATTGAGCCCCATCATTCCAGAGAACACTGTTCTGCTGCTTCACAGCTCAGTGGTGCCTTTAGGTTTATGTTTATCTGCTCTAGAGAATCATGGTCCATTGGCAGTACATCTCTACAGAGACTAGACAAGCCATGAGTGCATTTGCACATCAGTGCCAACGATGGGTGCAATTGAAAGTATGTCCACAGATATGTGGAGGAGGCCTGAATGTTGTCCTTTTAAACTGTAGAGACACAATACTAATATTGTGAGATATAAGGTTGAGGGTGGGTGGGCTTCTGACCCAGCCGTGGGAACAGTCAGACAGGGGGCCAAAATGAGTTACTGAAGGGACACCACTGTCTCCACCCAGTGCACAGCTGGAGGCATAGATATATTAGGTCAATCCTTCAAGGCTGACGGCAAAATAGGTTACTTCTGCCAAATGCCAAAACACAAGCGTAGGTAGATCCTTCACACTTCAGTCACGTTTTATCATCACTCACTGAATAAACAGAAGAACAGTAACTCGGGCCAAATGTCAGTGAAGGTTTTAAAGATGGGCAAGAAAATCTCACGACCTGCGGAGACAGCCGTGGTGGGTGGTCAGTGCCCACATAATGATCACCACCAGGAGCTGTTTGCAGCAGTGCAATGCTGGTCCTTAGCCCTTTATTGCCACGGAGAGTGGCATAAACCTGGCTCCCTATGTGCAAGCATGGTAATGGCCACAGTAAGCATGAAGAGACTGATGGCATGACATAATGAGCACTTATACAAGCCATGGGGAGCAGTAGAAGGTTGGCACTTAAATTACAAGTGCTGTCAGGAGCGACAGGCAACAATAAGAGTCGTGTTTCTTTTGATATTATGACTGGGAGGACAATCCACAATCTGCAATTGTGTATTTTTATAAATGTCCCAGATAGCTTACTCTTGTGGCCCCACATATGGATGCCCATGAGAGTCAGCGGTGGGACTGGGAGGGTTTAACCTTGGGTCCCATCCGGATGGGTTCTCTCCAGAAACCTAGACGCTATACTGGTAATATACGGGTGTAAAGTACCTACCAGAAGATAAAGATGCTACAAATGGTTCTTTAAGTGATGCTGTAAAATGAACACTTTGTGAAAGATGTGACGGACCTTTAGAAGGGTTAAAGAAGTGGGTATAAAGGTTCTTATCACTATATTGCCCAAATCAAATGTATGGGCATATATACATATATGATATGAGATCGGGTATATTTCAAAATATACACACATATATGTATTATATATGCACACATCCATATATAAAAGAGTGGCAAATCATTCCTATTTTGACTCCCAGGTGATGCTGCTTTCCACCAGTGGTTGACTGTACATGTATTGGAGGAGGCATGTTGTTTAAATATATAATATTAGTAATATTAGTATATTTTTGTACAGATTGTTTTGTAAAAATAAGCTTTAAATTTTTAAATGTCAAATTTCCTGATTATAAAGCTGAACCTCTGACCCATAATGGAAAAAAAAGTCCCCATATAATATGGGAAAGATGAAAATATATAATACTGGTAAACAACAAGTAAATACATCCCTTACATATCATGGCCCAAAATATAATAAAATCATTTGACACACTTTATCCCTGTAAATAACACAAACATCCTAATATGCTTATTATTTATGATCTGAAATCTAGAATATATTTATATATATTGTTTTTGTTTTATTTGAAACGTGTTAGGAGGTTAAAAATACATCCCTGAATCAAAAACACAGCTCTGTTCTCTGTAACAATGGATTTACATAAAGTATATAAATATATACGTATATAGAATAAAGATTTAAAGGCAGATTTTTATTTTTGTTAAAAAATAATAAAATAACATATAAGTGGTTGTCACATACGTCCTTATATGTGATTGTATGGCAACATTTATATGACATATATGTGAATAACTGACCAGTACACACACACACACACACACACACACACACACACACACACACACACACACACACACACACACACACACACACACATATGGCATATACAGGGGATTGATTGCATCACTAAAAGTGTCACTTGTAGCACTTTTACCTGTTTATATATGTTCAATAATATAAACTATATTCTCTGGGTTGCCAGCGTTGTTGTTTCTGCTGTTATTATTCCTCTGCTCTCTAAATGTCAGGAGCTTCATCCTTCAATAGACAGTCTAAAGTCCTGCTGTGCTTTATGTTCACAAAACTGAGAGTAGGTCAGTCCACGTCTTCATCCCATAGCCTGAGCGCTGGTACTGAATCAGCTTCAGCTCAGACTGAAGAGAGACTTGGTTAATAAGAGGCAAACGGACCCCTGATCTGAGGTCTGTCATCAAAGCGGCCGTGAACGCAGGTGCAAACCTCCAGAGATGGGATTTACTACCACCTGCCCTAATCTGCTTTAAACAAGGCCGTGTTATTGATTCTGGGGTCCATCGCGCTATTGAAGTCCCTTAAGTAACTTCCTGCATCTTAGGACACTTGTGTAGGGTTCTGCAATCTCTTCCTTTGTCTTCACACACACACACACACACACACACACACACACACACACACACACACACACACACACAGTCTGTGTATTATTAAACAGCAGCCACGAGGTTAAGCTCCAGGGAAGAGCAAAGTTGGGCTTTTTTTCTCCATGTGGTCCTTCAGGCATCTCTCTCTCTCTCTCTCTCTCTCTCTCTCTCTCTCTCTCTTTATCTCTCTCTCTCTCTCACACACACACACACACACACACCTCGTGTTGTCACAAAGGACGACATCAAAGAGCTGGCTTGATTATAGCCTGAAGAAAAATCGATCTGTGATGGAAACACAAAGAAGGGAGAGAGAGAGAGAGAGAGAGAGAGAGAGAGAGAGAGAGAGAGAGAGAGAGTGTCTTTGATGTAGTGTGTGAATGATGACAAGTGTGTGGTTCTTACCTCTTGTTAAAAAAGAAAACTTATACTGACAAGAATAATTTTGGTAGAAAATAACAGTGTTCAAGAGTTTGTCTATGAATCTGTCTCATACATCCAAATAAACACTGGTGGGCACTCACACACACACACACACACACACACACACATGTACTATATTCTACATATTTTTTTATTTTATTTTTTATTTATTTTATTTATTTAGTTTTATTTTAATTTTTTTTTTGGAAATATGTGTTTTTCATTGAAACAGGGATGACTGAAGCCTTAAGGTGACTGCCAAGAAAAGTCAGTGCAAGAACTTTGTTCTTCATCAAATCCAAGACTTGCTTCCTGGAGACTTACGGAACAACCCCTCTCAAACTCTTTCAACTGCTCAAATGCTTTGAAATCTTCTCCGATGCGTCTTTGCATGCAACCGTCTTTGTTTGTATCACGTGTGGCTGGAGCGTGACACTGGAATCATTTGCACGTCTCACACTCACAGTGTCATTCCTGTCATTTGATTCCTTCTGGATGGTGATGGTAACGGGTCAGCTGGTTTGACGCAATAATTTCCCGCTATTGTTTCAATAAACGCATCATATGAATTTGATTAAACCTTTAGATGTCTGGGCTAATTCTGTGGGCCGTTTTCCGAGTTTTCATGTACTTTTAGGTGACCTTCACACATAATATAGGTATTGTTAAGCTCAGAAGATCCTAAACTACTCTTTTTTGAGAGATAAAAATGTATAAGGATCTAAATGTTTGCATGAACTTGACCACGATCAAAAAATGTCATGACATGGAAAAGAAGAAAAACCTTTTACATCTCAGAGATCGTGTTGGAAACTGATCATCCAGAGTGTTTGTAAGCTGAAAATGCCGAATGAAAAGGAATAAATAAATAATTTAATTAATTAAAAGACGTTTGTAAAAAAAAAAAAATCCTTGAATGTCCTTGATTATATTTGTCATTTACGTATATATCAGTATTATCCCTTCTCATGACTTTTATTTTGAACAGCCCCATCTATCCTTCTATCCTTCCCTTTATAACCCAACATTGGGGTCAGTGACCTCATTAGCCCCGCCCCCTCAGTCAGAGTCTACATGCAGGTTGAGCATGTACAGGAGAACAGAGCAGTAAACATGCACTGGAAGCTCCTGGAAACAGATGAATTTCAGCAGTATTCCAAGCTCAAAAACTCGCTGATATTCAATTATGCTTAAACAGAGTAAAGTCTCACAGTTTGTTATAATACGTGTATCGTGTCTATTGCTGGAAGCCTATAATGAATACGTCACGTAAACATTGCTGGTCTTTCAGATCATGCAACGCAGAAACAAAGAGGCTGATTATGATATGCTGAAATGTTCCAGTGTTTCAGTCTAAATGGGAAATCAATAAGCAGCAGCAGTCCAAAGTGCAAAGCATGTTTAGCAGCGCAAAAAAACACCCACCACCACCACCCACCCATTAACACTCCCTGTCCGCACCATCGCAGGCCAGTCTCTCCTCTGCCGTCCTGATGGCAGATCACTAGGCTGCATCCCCACTAAGTCTTATTCACTGTTTATATAGCGCTTATTGATTTGCTGTTTGCTGGCTACTGTGAGTCAAACCCTCTACAACACCGAACACAGAAAACCTGCAGCGCTAGGGGTCCAGCGGGTCAGCCTACTGGAGAGCTAGCTCTAAGACTCTCGCAAATGCCAGGATGCTGAAAAAGATCAGGAAGTGCTGTTGCAGGATGTGGATGCTGGGACTGAGCAGCGTTATTATGCTGAGTTTTGAGGAATAGTTATGCAACAATGGATTGGAATGGATTGTCCAATGTGTTTCCTTTACTGGGTATCAGAATTGATATTTCTAGCATTCAGGGCCTTCAAACAAAAGCCTGTTTCCACACAAAGCACAAGGAATATGAAACATATTAATATTAATAAGTACGCAAATGATTTATTTCAGTCATCTTTATACTATGAAGTATGGTGGCCTGGTGGTTGAGCCCAAGAGAGTGTATTGAGGGCAGAAAACAACATTTTTTCATATGAATTAATTTACTGAAGCCACAATATGATGTACAGCGGGAGTCGAAGGACACAGGACATTATTGTTGTCATCATTATTTCAGAAATGAAAGGAAAATCATCTGAATACCTCAGCAAATAATGGGTGTACGTACAGAACATGCCTGGCATCTTGAAAGTTGTCATTGTGGATCAAGGGCAAGTCTTTCTACTGGGAAGGTGGTTAGGTACCATATCAAAGACCACAATTGTCTCAGAAATTGTCTCAATCAGAAACTGATTGGCGCAATATATTTACAAAGTCTCTTGTGGCTCAGAAGTTGTGGTGCACAGCTATTTGACATGTCCAGTGTGCTGTCCCTGGTGCTGAACACAGAGCTGAAGGCATAGGACCCAATCGTTATGAACCTGTATGAGTATCTGTGGAGAAATGCTGTCACAAACTTCCGCAGTGCGATGCTGAAGGTGGTGTTTGTTGTGAAGTGTCTCAGTATGCATAGTTAAAGAGATAACGCTTGAGCGGTGTGAGGTCAGGTGATCTGGGCAACCGTTCAACAGGTCCACGACTGCCAATCCAATGAGCAGGGAATTGAATATCCAGCCACTAATGAACACCTGCTCCGTAGTGTGGTGGAGCCCCATCCTGTTGGAAACTGCCATTATCGGTCAAAACAGACGGGACTACTGCTGTAGCATTGTCAGGTAACACCGGGCATTGACGGTGTGATTACGTGCATGCTTGATATTCCATACCACACTATAAATGTCACATCACCTACATCTTTGATGCCATCCAGTGAGGGTTTTTGTCCCTCCAGTACCTCACATTCTGGTGGTTGACCTTGTCACTGAACAGAATGAACAATAAACTTAACCCAACCCTTACACTAACCATAACCACAGTAGAACGTCAATCCATGAACTTCTTTTTAGAAGCTTCATAACAGAGGAAAGCAGCATGCTGGGCCAATTCTATACACTGGATTGTTCTTTGGGTACTTGGCAGGCAAAGCAGCACCATCAGTTGCTCCCTGTGAATCATAATATACACTCCCCTCCAAAAGTACCGGAGCAGTGAGGCCAAATATTTGAGCTTGACATTAATAGATGAATATGATACATAAGATCGATATTTCAGCTTTTATATGCAGGTATTTACGATTTACAATCTGATGCTCAGTTCAGAAGATAGCACCTTTTGGCTGAACCCTCCCATTTTTCTTGTGAGCAAAAGTAGTGGAACAGATTTTAATAAATCAAAGTGAAGAAAACTTCATATTTAGTTGAAAATCCCTTGCTTACACTAACTACGTCCATCCTGTGACCCACTGACATCACTAGACCTCTGCATTCTCCCTTTGGGGTGCTTTTCCAGGCTTTTCACACAAGACTCATTCAGTTGGTGTCTTTTTAACTACATGCAGTCTCCGTTCAGTCTACCTTTAGCAGGTAAAATATAGCTCTGTAGGTATTAAGTCTGAAGATTGACAAGGCCAGCATCCCATTTCTTACCCGGAAGATCACTTTGGTTGCATATGTTACTGCAGAGTTCACTGTACTGCTGCCATCATCAGTGATGTCATGATTAATCAGCCCATCCCAGAAGAAGCCATGCAAGCCCAAACCATGACCCTGCATCCACTGTGTTTCACAGATGAGCTTTCACAGATAACTTTGGGATCATGAGCAGATCCTTTCTTTCTCTAAACGTTAGCATTTCCATCATATTGATAAAGGGTTTCATCATCTCACCAGTCCATAAAATGTCTGAGGCTTGTCTCTGAATTTCTTGTTCTTCTTGATAATTAGGGGTTTGCATCTTCTGGTACTCTCTACAGGGGTTGGACTCTCTACAGGGGTTGGACAGTGAAACTGAAACACCTGTCATTGTAGTCAATAGGGGAGGTTTCATGGCTAAGTGGAGCAGCCTGGTGTTAATCTTCATTAATTACTCATTGAACCAATGGAAGCAGAGTGTGAAAGGTTTAATTAGCAGGGTAAGAGCACAGTTTTGCTCAAAATATTGCAATACACACAACATTATGGGACATACCAGAGTTCAAAAGAGGACAAATTGTTGGTGCATGTCTTGCTGGCGCATCTGTGACCAAGACAGCAAGTCTTTGTGATGTTTTCCTCCACCAGCATCACATAGTGACCTGGCCACTATCCTGCAAGAAGAATGGCTTAAAATCCCTCTTGCCACTGTGCAGGACTTGTATGTGTCTTTCTCAAGACAAATTGACGCTGTATTGGCTGCAAAAGAAGGCCCTAATTCACCATACTAATCAATTACTGTGGTCTAAAACCAGGTGTTTGGTTCATTGTCCATCCCCTGTATATACACACACACAGATCAGATTTACAGTATTTAAAAGCAACACAAGCTAACTTTTCTGAATCAAAGCAGGAAGATTTGACTAAACGTGTGATCAGGAACAACAGCTAATGAGTTCAGCTCCTGCCGATTCTCCTCGGAGTTTATTGCAGCTCTAATCAGATCCACCTGATTTCCCCATTCTGAGGCTCGTGATGAACGCAGTCAGGTGTGTTACATTAGGAGACCGTAAAATAATTAAAACCTGCTCGATGTATGCTTCAATCATCAGCAAAGGGTGTGTTCACATTCGGCGGTTAAATTAACTGTAAAATTATTTGGTAGTGATTACGAGGGTTTACAGCATATATGAGAACAATCAGATACATTGATTAGATTGAAGGTCTCTCACTTCACTCTGCACTTCCGATTTGTGCTGGACGAGTCGAGAACTCATCTGTGGTCAATCGTTAGGTGAAAAAGTCACTGTACATATGCAGCTGATGTTCTGCTATACTGACCACTTGACCTTTAATAAAATATCCATTGCACTCAATAATGAACTACTTTCTCTTCATCAGATGGCTTAAAGTGAGCAGTAACCATAGCAAATCAATTCTCCTCATCAGAGCGATGAGCTTCACGCTGTGTGTGTGTGTGTGTGCAGGCTATACACTGAACCAAGGATGACCGATCTGATCGGAGAAGCTGAAGAGCCTTCTCCCTTTCATCTCCTCTAATCTCTGTCTTTTGGGTCTGCTGAAAATTCAGCTCCAGCTGAAAAATAAATATGTCAAGCCTCAGAACTGTTGATTTATCTTTTAGCATAAAGCGACCAAGACTTGGCAGCGCCAGATCAGCTTTACCCTGCCTAACGAAATTTACATCATGCTGAGTAAAGACACACATTCCCGGCATGTGGCCAAAAGTATGTGGACGGCTGAACATCTATCTATATGTGTTCGGTAAACATCTAGTTCCAGATCCTCCAGCCTTCCCATAATTTGGACAACACACCAGTTATCACTATCACATAGTGTGGTTTGAAGGGGACTAGGCTCTTGAAGGCCCTAAGGTCTAAGCCTGAGGTCACCACGCCCAATGTTGAGCACGAGGCCAGAACGGATCACCTTGTGATTATTGGATCGTCTACCTAACATAATCCTACCCTCAGATCTTTGGTCATTAATTTTAAATAATAAAACCAGTATGCATGACCATTACCTTGTATTAGGTAGGACAACACCTCTTGGACCCAACCTCTCTCACACATAAAGGGGTGAGTGGCCGGTCCTTCTGTTGAAACCTCTTCCTGCGATGTGGGATGTGAACTGACGATACAAGTTTGCCAGGCCGTCCTTTGCTTTCATCTTCCTGCTTTCTGCAATCAGGAAATGGTCAGCCCTGCACTGACCAGGCTGCCTAATTACACACTTGGAGAGGCTGTGGAGCAACGGTCAGTGTGGTTACACGCAGACGCCTATGTCTGAAAGGAAATGACCACTTACAGTCGTCTCTGAAATAAATTTGGAAGGTGATTCATCAAATCATAACATTTTTCTGGCCAGGCTTAAACAGCACACAGTGCATCTCGGACGAGGCCTGCTGCCGAGAACACCTTTGTCAATTTTAGCATATTTAAGCATATGAATGTGCAACAGAAACATAACACACATATGCTGCCTTTAAAAAAGGACAGAATAAATTAATTAAAATGCCTAAAATGAGAATCAGGTGCAGCACATGCTGCTTATTAGACTGTCACCAGAGACGACTTTAGAGGAGGCTGTTTAATTTAAACCTCAGACATTATTATGGTTTGCTCTTGATTGCTCTTGTTGAAGCGAAGGAGGTCGCCATGCAAGATCCAAAGAGCTCTCTGATGCCTCAGTTTAGCCCAACAGCAAGACACATTAAGAAGTCTCCAATTATCAGCACCAACAATCTAAGACGAGTTTTGCTTTTCATGGGAGGTGTGCAAGGAGGACACCCTTGAGGTCAGCTCACCATCATAGAAATATCATCATAAGACTGACTCTGAAGCATCACATGGAAAGAATTCCGCTATTAGGGTGTAGGGTGTCTGAATTTTTCCTTACTTTTTTGTTGGAGGGAGTCAGAGTCTGGGCTGACCCTAAATGAGAGCAAGTCAGAGTTAAGATCAAGTCCAAATGAGATTGATACCAAATCAAGATCAAGCCACTATGAGAGTCTAAGTTCAGACAGTTTCTAGACCAAGACCAAGTCCATATGACAGTAAGGCAGAATCAGAAACTGTGAGTCAGGATCAAGCCCAAGTTCAAATGAAGATAGCATCAAGACTGGATCAAGATGAGAGTGAGACGGTGTCAAGACGGACTCTAAACAGTGACCGAGTCCAAATGAGAGTGAGGGTTAATCAAGGCTCCAAACGCCAATTCGGAACAAGTTAGTCAAGACCGAGTCATAGTGAAGAGTGAATCCACGAGAGCAAAACCAAATCAAGATCAAGCCTAAATCCAAGCAATCCGAGTCCAGAGCAAGTCTGAATCAAGATCAAGTCCAAATCCTAGTGAATATGAGTCAGTCCTTTTAAACACCACTGTCCCCAGAGTAGCTGTTGATGGTCAAATCAGTCCCATTTCACTTTGTTTCTTTATCATTTCATTTCTATCAGATCCAGACTGATGAGGGTGGGGGGGCAGGGTGGGGGGCTACCAGAGAAAATGACAGAAGATAAAAAGGGCAGTGACAGAAGAGTGCTCATGATGACTGGTGGTCCTTTTTGCGTGGGAGAGATGGCGGGACTGGAGAAGGCCCTTGAAGTATGTGAGAAACTTCCATTTTTAGAAAGGGGCGACACACATCTTACATCGTATCAGCTCGTCGTCACTCAGCGGGCATATTGTTAAGATGTGGGTTCCACAATCACAACGGACGTTTGTTTGTTCCTTTTGCCTCTGATTTGCTTAATGACAGTGTCCGAATCTCCCACAGGAAACAACCAGTATCAGTACCAGACTCTCCAGTGTCCTGTGGACACACACAGACTGACCATTTCAGCAATGTCCAACATCTGTTACTGTGGTTTACAGTAGAGTAGCTCTGTGTTTATTGAAATAATGATGAGTGTAGTTGAAGGTAGAACCACAGAGACTTGAAGTTTGTGAGGTTCTAGCTTTTTTATTAGTGGGAAAATACAGTACAGTATTTCTAATCATGGAAATAAACATGTATGATCAAACACACACACACACACACACACACACACACACACACACACACACACACACACAATCATAATACACTATGCTATGTATGTATGTGTGTGTGTGTGTGTGTGTGATTCAGTGGGAGTGTGTTCCCTGGTGTGTGTCATGGCGTCAGTGTGCCTCGAACTTCATGTTGGTCAAGCTTATCGTTAGTGGAGATCAGAGGTCACATGGGGTCACTGCTCATATATCCCGAGTCGACCCACGATAGTGGAAAAAAAAATTCCTTAACTCCTCCCTCCCTCATCCCTTCACTCATCCTGCACTCGCTCTGACTCTTTCTGTTTATCTTTCATTCTATCATCTTCTCTCTCCTAATTTTTCCCTCCTTATTCTTTCTCCTTATTCTCTCTCTCTCTCTCTCTCTCTCTCTCTCTCTCTCTCTCTCTCTCTCTCTCTCTCTCTCTCTCTCGCTCTCTCTCTCTGCTCCAGTGACTGCCGCTGTGGAATGGCATCAGGTGTCAGTCAATCCACAGACAGGGTGCTCTGTAAGAATTCCTCTCTCTCAGTCACTGTTAAATCCCGGACTTCTCCACACATGACTCCAGCCTTTCATCTCCTCACCTCCGTCCTTCGCCCCTCATCCCTCACTCTTCTCCTTCTTCTGCCCGTTTACCCACCTGTCATCCTCACACGAGCCAAAAGAGAGCTAAACAATGAGGAGAAAGCGAGGCGAGGAAGGCGAGGTAAAGAGAACGAGAGTGAGCAGGAGAGGGAGGCAGAGAGAGAGAGAGAACCGAAAAAGGCAGAAAGAGAAGTAGGGTGAGAGAAGGACATACAGAAGTGTGTGTGTGTGTGTGTTGACAGAGAGAGAGAGAGACAAAAAAAGAAAGAGAGAGAGAAAAAGAGAGGGAATGTGTGTGTGTAGAAAGAGAGTGTGTGTGTGTGTGTGTGTGTGTGTGTGTGTGTGTGTGTGTGTGCTTTTTTAGTTACTGTTATGAGCCTGTACAGATGGTGGAGGTCATGAAGGGGTGGGCCCTTTGAGGCCGAAGCTTGGGGCTTGATTAAGCACCCGCCCGACCAAGGGGCACACCTGGACAGAAGGAGATTACCTGGAGGAGTGGCCCTAAGAGTCTAAACTCCAACCCCCACACTCATCAGGAAATAGGAAAGGACAGGATTGTGTGTGTGTGTGTGTGTGTGTGTGTGTGTGTGTGTGTGTGTGTGTGTGTGTGTGTGTGTGTGTGTGTGTGACAGAAAGAAAAAAAACGGGGGAGGCGGTCACCAGAATAAGAGGTGAGGATGGAGGGATGATGATGTTCCTCTACAAAAATGGAGAAGTGGAGGAGGCAGCAAACGCAGAGAGATGCAGAAGTGACCACAGCGCAGATGACCAAAGCAGCTCAGGCTTCCTCCTGATACTGTGTTAATCCATTTGACCTCGGACCACTTAGCGCTATCTGGAGGGCCGATGAGTCAAAGTGAAGGAGGGAAGCTGTCTGAGGAAACTGAAAGATAGCAGGAGCAAATGGGAGGAGGATGCAGAGGAGGCAAGGTCAATGAGATATAACAGAGGAGAAAAGACAGGAGAAAAGAAGGAGATGGGAGGAAAGGAAAGGAGCAAAAATGGCAACCTTGATGAAGAGAAGAAAGAAAGGCATGAGAAGAGAGGAAACGAGAAAAGAGAAATGAGAACGGAAGAGAAGAAACGAGACAGTAGGTCAGCGCTGGTCAGCGCTGGTCAGTGCGCATCAGTTATGGTCTGACTTGGTCAGTGCTGTTGGTGCTGGCCTGTGTTGCTCAGTGCTGGTCCGTGCATGTCTGTACTGCTCTGTGTTGGTCAGTGCTGGTCAGTGCTGTTCTGTATTGACCTCTGCTGTGTCCAGTACAGCACTGACACAAGTATTATCTATATGAGCAGCAGAGAAACAAAGAGCCGAGCATCCTTCACTAAACACATCCTCTCTGTAAACCCCACCCTTCTGTTTCTCTCTCTCTCTCTCTCTCTCTCTCTCTCTCTCTCTCTCCCGAAGTGGATTAGGGAATATTCAGTCATCTATCTCTCCCCAGCCCCAAATTAATA
>CM067509.1:4741031-4811031 GCA_034509495.1 Acestrorhynchus altus | reverse complement strand
TTATTTAGTACATCATTGTTGGATATCTATCTCAGTTATGACTTCATAATTCATATTTATCATTTATATTCATTTAGTAGTATTTCATAGATTTATTATATCATTAGTGGTTTTACGTAGCATCTCACAGTTGTGATGTAGTATTTCCTGATTTTGATTTTTGTCTTATAATGGTTATTTTATTTCATTATTATGACTATGAGTATTTCATTTGACTTTATATTTATATATTTGTGCTTCATACTTGATATGATGATGACAGTATCTCATTTCATTCAGTTTGAAGCTGTAATGGTCTGTAAGTTGAGGTGTTTGAAGTTGTAAAGGCCTGTAGGTTGATGTTGTTTGAAGTTGTAAAGGCCTGTAGTTTGAGGTGTTTGAAGGTGTAAAGGCCTGTAGGTTGAGGTGTTTGAAGGTGTAATGGTCTATAGTTTGAGGTGTTTGAAGGTGTAAAGGCCTGTAGGTTGAGGTGTTTGAAGGTGTAATGGTCTATAGTTTGAGGTGTTTGAAGTTGTAAAGGCCTGTAGGTTGAGGTGTTTGAAGGTGTGAAGGCCTGTAGTTTGTGGTGTTTGAAGGTGTGAAGGCCTGTAGTTTGAGGTGTTTGAAGTTGTAAAGGCCTGTAGTTTGAGGTGTTTGAAGTTTGAAGTTATACCTGTAGTTTGAGGTGTTTGAAGTTGTAAAGGCCTGTAGGTTGAGGTGTTTGAAGTTGTAAAGGCCTGTAGTTTGAGGTGTTTGAAGTTGTAAAGGCCTGTAGTTTGAGGTGTTTGAAGGTGTAATGGTCTGTAGTTTGAGGTGTTTGAAGGTGTAAAGGCCTGTAGGTTGAGGTGTTTGAAGTTGTAAAGGCCTGTAGGTTGAGGTGTTTAAACTGTAAGGCACAACAATTTGTGAGGTGTTTGAAGGTGTAAGTCCTGTAGGTTGGAGTGTTTGAAGGGGTGTAAGAGCCTGTGATTTTGAGGCATTTGAAGGTGTAATAGTCCTATAGTTTATGAGGTGTTGAAGTTGTAAGGCCTGTGAGTTGAGTGTTTGAAGGTGTAATAGTCCATGGGTTGAGTGTTTGAAGTTGTAAAGCCTGTGGAGTTGAGAATTAATTTGATTGCATAAAGAGACCTGTAGTTTGAGGTGTTTGAAGGTGTAAAGGCCTGCAGTTTGAGGAGTGTTTGGAAAGAGTGTAAAGGCACTGTAGTTTAGAATGTTTGAAGTTTGAAGTTATACCTGTAGTTTGAGGTGTTTGAAGTTGTAAAAGGCTGTAGGTTAGGAGTGTTTAAGAAAGTTGTGAGCCTGTAGGTTGAAGTGTTTGAAGCTGTAAGAATGCTATAGTTGAGGTGTTTAGCAAGGTTGCTGAAAGAGCCTGTAGGTTGAAGTGTTTGAAGGTGTAATGGTCTGGTTTATGAGTCTTGAAGTTGTAAAAGGCCTGAGTTGAAGATTTGAAAGGTATAATGAATGCCTTGGGATTTGAGGTGTTTGAAGTTGTAAAGGCCTGTAGGTTGAGAGTGTTTAAAATTTGGCAAGGCCTGTAGGTTGAGGTGTTTGAAGGTGTAAAGTCCTGTAGGTTGAGGTGTTTGAAGGTGTAAAGGCCTGTAGGTTGAGGTGTTTGAAGGTGTAATGGTCTATAGTTTGAGGTGTTTGAAGTTGTAAAGGCCTGTAGGTTGAGGTGTTTCCCAGAGAAAGGTGTAATGGTCTGTAGGTTGAGGTGTTTTGAAGTTATAAAAGCCTGTAGGTTGAGAGTGTTTGAGATTGTAGGCTATGATTTGAGGAGTGTTTGAAGGTGTAAAGCCTGTAGTTTGGGGAGTGTTGAAAGGTGTAAAAAGGCCTGTAGTTTGAAGTGTTTGAAGTTTGAAGTTATACCTGTGATTTGGGGTGTTTGAAGGTGTAAAGGCCTGTAGGTTGAGGTGTTTGAAGCTGTAAAGGGCTGTAGGTTGAGGTGTTTGACGCTGTAAAGGCCTGTAGGTTGAGGCTTCAGTTTCCGAAGACTGTCATTTCTGTGGAAGCCTGTTTATTGTTCTTGGGCTGGTCAGGGTAGAGGGTAGAGAGACTGGAGCCTTATGTGATGGAAGTGTTTTGTGACTAAATACAAGGCTGTGTCGCCGAACTCACATCAGAAAAATGAGCGTCAGATTGGGAAAACAGGCAAGACATCATCTTACTCTCAGCCCGACAGTGTGTGTGTATAGCTTTCCAATTATCGTGCCCGTTTGTTTTGAGTATTCCCACTAACAGTCTGAGGGCTGAGGTGTGGAGCCGAATCTCACACACACACACACACACACACACCTACACACACACACACACACACACACACACAGGCCAGTTGCTGACACCTAGGAGTTTGGAATGTAATTACCCAGGCCATGGCACCAGAACCACCATGGGAGTGACCAGGAGCTGCGAGATGAAAAGTGGAAGGTTAAGCAAACTGACCTGTGTATATATATATATATATATATATATATGTGTGTGTGTGTGTGTGTGTGTGTGTACAGGGCATGACCCACTTTCACGTGGTTTGGAGTGCTAGACTGAGTGTGTGTGTGGTCATATATTACCTCCACTCAAATGTGTTCATTCGACACCACAGCCGGCGGGGTTTTGCAGATGGAGTGTAGTGTATTATAATTTAATATTACACTGCAAAGCTTTGTTTTAAAAAGCCTCTCGACCCCTTTATGAAGCACCCTTCATTTAGGTCATCTTCAGGAAGCTGGTGTGAGGGTCCCCTACCCAGCATGCTGCTATTGAACTGTCCCCCAGTTCCTCTATGAATGAGAGAAAATATAGGCCCACCAGGGTTTAGGACCTTTGTTTTGGGTGTGGCTGGAGTTTTGAAACTCTCTAACTGATAAATCTGATGTTTCTTTCACTTGTTTTAAGTGTAATTAAGTTTGTTAACCGGCAGTGAAGCAAACCTCTAGTTAAAGGACAACAAAGTAACAGAAAATGTATTATAACAGTATTATTAATGTGAAAACTCAAGTTCAAGTTTTAAACCAATATGAACAAAAACAAGCAACAATAACAGTGAAAATGGTATAATAATAATAAATAATAATAATAATAATAATAATAATAATAATAATAATTGTGTGTGTGTATTATTATTAATATAACAATAATAATAACAACAACAACAATAACAACAATAATACTACTACTACTAATAATAATTATTATTATTATTAGTATTAATATTATTATTATTATTATTAAAAATAATAAGGTCTATAGGTAACAATTAAATTGAGGTTAGGTAAGGGTTAAATAAGGGTTAGGAAAGGTCTAGAGTAAGGTCTTAAAATTAAGGTCTAGGTAAGGGTTTGGTAAGGGTTAGGAAGGTCACAAGTGAGGGTTAGAGTAAAGGGTTAGGTAAGGGTTGGAAGGTCTAGGTAAGGTCTAGGTATGGGGATTAGGTAAGGGTTAGGTAGGGTTAGGAAAAGGTCTAGGTAAGGTCTAGGTAAGGTCTAGGTAAGGGTTGAGTAAGGGTTAGGAAAAGTCTAGGTAAGGGAGTTAGGTAAAATCTAGGTAGGTCTGGAGTAAGGGTTAGGTAGGGTTAGGAAAGGTCTAGGTAAGGGTTAGGTAAGGGTTAGGAAAGGTCTAGGTAAGGTCTAGGTAAGGGTTAGGTAAGGGTTAGGAAAGGTCTAGGTAGGGTTAGGTAAAATCTGGGTAAAGATACAGAGTAAGGGTTAGGGTAAAATCTAGAGTAAGGTCTAACAGGTAAGGGTTAGGTAAAATCTAGGTAAGGTCTAGAGTAAGGGTTAGGTAAGGTTGAGAAAGGTCTAGAGTAAAGATTGATAAGGGTTAGGTAAGGGTTAGGTAAGGGTTAGGGTTTAGGTAAGGGGTAGGGTTAGGTAAGGGGTTAGGTAAGGGTTAGGGTCTAGGTAAGGTCTAGTGAGTCTAGGTAAGGGTTAGGTAAGGGTTAGGAAAGGTCTAGGTAAGGGTTAGGTAAAATCTAGGTAAGGTCTAGGTAAGGGTTAGGTAAGGGTTAGGAAAGGTCTAGGTAAGGGTTAGGTAAGGTCTAGGTAAGGTCTAGGTAAGGGTTAGGTAAGGTCTAGGTAAGGTCTAGGTAAGGGTTAGGTAAGGGTTAGGTAAGGTCTAGGTAAGGTTAGGTAAAAGAGATTCACGTAAGGGTTAGAGTGGAGTCTAGATGGAATCTAGGTAAGGGTTAAATTAAGGTCTAAGTAAGGGTTAGGTAAGGTCTAGGTAGGGTTAGGGTTAGCTGCGATGCAAAATCATAACTAAACTTTATTGTTCATTATTGTCTTATTATGCTGGTGTCTCCACTCAGTCTGTCTTACTTTAAATACTGGACAAGTATTCACTGGTCCAGCGCACACACACACACACACACACTCACACACACACTAACCTCAAGTATCTGGCACCTATTCTCAGTGGAGAAAAAAAGAAACTTTTTAAACCCGACTGTAAAAAGACAAGGTCATAAGTTTTTGTTTTTCTGGACGGAATTTACCGACATTAATTATTTAGCTCCAGCAGAAGCTGAAACAGATGGCACTGTTACAGCGATATTATCATACTTCTAAATGAAAATTAAGCTCTGCAATGTGGGAAAAACATTAAACTCTCCAACACTTCAACTCCTGGGCACTGGAGGTGCTTGAAGATAAGCAGTCTGAGGAGTCAATTAGAGGAGTCTAGAACCAATTTAGTTCCCTGCTATTGGGTTTGAAAGAAAGGGAAGAAAATGGTGCCCATTATATTTCACATATGAAGTTTCTACATTATTGTGGGAAGTCCAAACACTCCACAGGTTCTTTCGGCGTCTAAACCAAAGAACCTTTTCAAGGTTTAAAGAACCTTCACGTAAAATTCAGCTGCTGCCCTGATTACAGGTATTTCCTTGCATTTTTACATGATGTGGAGGTTCTTTAAATGTTCATACTTAGTACAGTACACTCTCGGCAACAAGGTTCTACATAGTACCAAAAAATGGGGTTCTGTTACTCCATCATAAAGAACCTTTTTCCCAATTTGCCAGACAAAGAAGACTTTAAGCAATTCGTAGGGTCAGTCATTATGCTATGAGAACACAAATGATCCGAACCTTAGTCTTTACCAAAGAACACCTAAAGAACCCCCAGTTTAAGGTTCTAGAGTGGAGTGTGTAAGTATATGTGAGCATTTAGAAAGTTCCTGCAATGCAAATTGGTGCCTTAACTTCTAGAAAGATTGGAGCAGCACAGTGGAAGCATTTCAGTGCTATCTAGAACCATTTGTAACAGGTTCTTTAATTGCTAGAACCAACTTGTGGGATGTTTTTTCATAATTTAAAGTATAAAGCTGGGGTCTTTGGGGTGTAATTGTGTCTGTATACCCCTCTAGACCAGAGCTGGCATTGGGGATGGTGCCGGTAGGTTGATATGTGTCTACTTTAGAGGGTCCTATTCTACTGGCCCTACTTGTCTACAGGGACTAGGCAGGCTGAATGCATGTGTGTGCATTTGCACATCTGTGTCAGCAATGCATGCACTGTAAAGTAATTGAATATATTCATTAGAAGGGGTGTCCACAAACATTTGGACACGCAAAGTATCCGTTGAAAACCACCTGCTTTGTAAAACGTGTCTGAGCTTGTAGGGAGTTTGGAGCTGCACAGCTGCAGATGCATTCGGGCCCCTTTGTGCTGCATCTTCAGTTCTGAAATTAGGCCTCTATTCTGAGCCTCGACGACAGGCTCGTCGTTTCCGTGCAGCGAATAAAACCCCTCAAATATGTGCTGAATTACGATGAGGTGGGTTTCGTCGCTGTCGGTCAAGCGCACTTCCTGGTCATCTTAGCGAGCGGAACGAATCGAATTCTCTCTAGTCTGCTCCACAGAACGATCGCATTAGTTCCAGACGTCCATGTGAAACGAATAGCATCTGGAAGCCGGACTGCTTCCCCCGCGCAGTGCAGAGCTGCTAACATCCCAAACTGCTTCCCTTTAGTCTCTTCTGGACCATTAAAATAACTGACAACAACAACAGCTGGCCCGACTCAGAGACACACAACTGGTTCAGCTACATTTGTCTTCATCTAAACCAGAACTTTCTTGGAGAGCTTTGACTCCTGCTGGTTATTGAGCTCATTAAACATATATCAGAAGAGCTCTCGCTGAAATTAAAATTAAAAAGTAAGTTTTAAAAGTTCTGATTTCAGTAAAATCAGTACTGGGAACTGGGAACAACCCAATGATTTCCCCAGTATACTATGTTATGCATTCCCATAAGCAGCATTTCAACATTCAGAACATTCTGGATGTGTGTAATGTTCTTCAGCTACATAGGACCTCTGACAGATTGCAGTGTACCCCAGCGTAGGGGGCATAGGGGGCATAGGGGGCAATGCCATAGAAGGTGTTTTTCAATGGTGGATTTGTACGACGGCAGAACAGCGATATGGAGTCAGAAGGGACATCAGAAGTCACCTCTAGACCAGTTCGTGTGTGGTTTTTACATCCAGTGACACAGAGTGTATTTGAAAGCACTGAGAATCAACTGCGCAGTCGGGACAGAATGTATCCACCACACCTGAGGGGGGGTGTGACCTCCAGACCCTCGACTTTTACCGCTGCCACCGCGTCACCCGTTTAACTGTGCAGGAAATGGGCAGAAAACAGATTTCACCAACATCCCAGCATACCCCCAGGGCACGATGGGTGAACAACGGAGAATCTCTCCTTGGCACCCTGTGCCCTCCCCCGCTCGTCCATTCTCTCTTTCATCAGCCCTCTTGCTCTTTCGCCTGCTCTATCTGCTTTTACGAGGTGTAACCACTCTCAGTTTTACTGTAATGGAGGATCTCATTATCCGTCCATTTCATAATTTCTGCTTGTGCGACTCCCGCTTTTCCCTATTTCTCCCACCCTTCCTGGCTCTCTCTCTCTCTCTCTCTCTCTCTCTCTCTCCCTCCCTCCCTCCCTCCCTCCCTCTGAGATGCGAGCTTGCTCTGTGGCGCACCCTCAACCCAGGGCCCTGGGAAATGAATGCTAAGGTCCATTAACTTATCCCTTGACTGGTAGGTCATTCTGAGAGAATACCAAGATCTCATAATGTCGTAAAAAAATCCCCAAAAATGTAAAGCTTGGCGGCAAGGAAAACAATAAAACAAAAACGGGCGGATGAATAAGGGGAGTGCAGGAATGGCAAATTGGGAAAAACGTTTGGGTGTGAAGTGGCATAATATCACATGTGTGCGTGGTGGTGCGTATCATTGGCTCTGGAGATCGCTTCACGCGTTTTCACTAATCGCCGAGGGTTTCCATTGAGGCTAAGCAGAACAATGGCATTCCCACAATTCCTTATGAGACAATCCGGCTCATTAGTCTATCAATCCGGATGAAGGGGGATATATATGAATGTGGCACGGGTCCTTGAAGCGATTTAACTGCCTGCTAGCTATAGTTAATCTCCCAATCAGGTGGTGAGCAACGCTGGCCATTAAATCCATTACCACGGCCAGCTGTGGTGGCGTAGGTGCCAGTTCCACATTACTGCCGGTACTCTGTGGGTAATGTGGTGCTCATTTGGGGTTGAGGAGGAGGGCTTGCTAAGCTTGGGCAGCACGCTGTAGTGTAAACCTGTAATTTAGAGTTGCTGATTCACTTTGCGGCCACGTGAGAGCATGAGCAGGGAGTCCTAGGGCTTCCAGCATCTTCAGGAACCAGAAAGAGTCCATGAAACAGAGAATACCCTATCAAGCTCATATCATATCATATCTGGTGCTCATAATTTAGATCAAATTAATATCTTATATAATAGAATTTTTTAATATTTTCAACAAAACCCAGAAGAAATCAACTGATTTCAATGTATGACCGTCCCAGACTGTCATGGTGTCCCTCAGAATGGCAGCAGGTCATCTTCAGTGATGAGTCCCACTTTTGTCTTGGTAGAGGCACCATGGTCAGCACCATGGTCAATGGTTTGTTGGGACACATCACACATCTAGAAGGCCTGGGGTTACGGTTTGAGATGCAATGTCATATGATCACTTTTGATCTTCATTACAAGCCCAGCGTTTATGGGGTCTTACCTTTTCTGAACACACACTCTGGTGCTCTATTCCAACAGGAAGACGCTCGTCCACACACTGCTGCCATTTCAAGATCTCGTCTTGAAGACCCAGATACTACGCCGTGGTCGGTCTCGTCTCCAGAACTGTCCCTGAGTGAAAATGTGTGGGACGCTATTGGATGCTCTATCAACACTCCACCCCTACCACTGAGATGGATCATCACAGGACACCATTAGGAACCTCTACAACTCCATGCAGAGACATCCGGCATGTTGCGTTAAACCCAACGCCGTCCTGAGAGACACGACATGACATAACAGTTTAAGTTTGCCATAAATGTCGTTAATGATTATGTCCATTTATATAACAGTAGCCATACTTTTATTTTGGCAGTTTTTATAACACATGCAAATTAAAAGTCCTGATTTCAAATACTGTCTGTCATGGCAGTAACTAGTCAAATTAAAATGAAGGTCAGACAGGTTCATTTTATTCCAATTCAGAGCCCAGGTTCCTATATTTACACACACACACACACACACACACACACACACACACACACACACACACACACACACCATTTACATATATAAAGGCCTGAAAATCATTCCAGGTCCATCCAAGGTGAATTAGTCTCCCCTGAGGTGAACCCACCACAGGCTCTCTTATGCTACCTTTGAACTCCATTTAGTGGTAAATACACCAGTCCTCACTGGGTGTCAAATGCACAAGGTTCCTGCACCGCCAACTCAGGCTGTACTGCATTTTTAATATGGACTCTCAGCACTTTTTTGCAGCGTTCTGCAATCCTCCCACCCCTACACCCCCCTCTCGGCCCCCTGTCGCAAGCTCTCCGAGTTCCACTTCTGAACTTAGGTTGAGTTCCTGCGTATGTGTTGGCAGGAAGTGAGCGAGTGAAGTTGCCCCAGGATATTTCGCATTGTTTCCCCTGTTTCTTTGCACACGCTTAAACATTTTCGCTCCTGGCGCTTTCACCTCCGTGCAGCCTGACCTCTTCACGCATTCCTTTGATGGACTCCACAAGCCGTGGACGTCGAAGCACACGTGGGTTCGAGAGAAAGAAATCGATGGTTCGAATTATAATATACGGATCTACGCTAATGATTTTAGAAAAGGGCTCACCTGGTTTGATAACCCACTCGAGCCTCAAAGCTCCAAAGTCCCGAACATGGACGGTATGGGGTTCGTGTCAAACTGAGCCCAGTTTGCGCTCGCTGAAAACATTCAATAAACCCTCTGTTTGTGTTTCCAGCGGCTTGGCATGAAGACGATAATGCAGTCGGTTCTTTGACCCGTATATCATTACCGTGGACCCGTGCTTGGATCTGGACCAGGCTTTGGATCAAGGAGGTTATGGGTTTTACGCTCCTGAGCTTTCTGCGGCTTCAGTTAAGAAAAGCCTGCTCATCTGACCTCAAGTCAATATGCTCAACATTTGTCTTCAGTTTACAGCAGTTTAGCTGACAATTGTTCAAGGGCAGAAACAAAGCTAATGCAGTCCATTATTAAACCTCTTTTGCTGCCAATGCTGCGAATGAAGTCTATTTATTTATTCTCCTTCTCGCCTCATTGCTCCTAATTCACCAACTGTTCTTAAGAACCTTGTTTTTTTCTTCTTAAAACATAGATTTGATGACGCTTTTGACTTTTAGGTCATGTGCCTTAGGTCTCCTTTCCTACAGGGCTTCTGGGAAGCATTTACACCTACATATCGGAGCATCGTTATGAGGAGTTCAACCTCATAAGAGCATCCATAAGACCAGGTACTGATGTTGCATGATTGGCACTCCCATTCACATCAAAGGTATGAATATGAAACACCCTGCTTAGAGTAAAATGTGTGGATGAACTATAGTGGTTCATAGTGGACACCCTGACCATACAGGAGCACTTTGTAGTCCATCTGTTTCTCTGCAGGCATTATTCCTCCTTTCACCTTGATCTTCAATGCTCAGGACCCCACAGGACCACCACAGAGCAGCTATGATGTGGCTGGTGGGTCGTTCTCAGCACTGCAGTCACACTGACATGGTGGTGGTGTGTTAGTGTGTGATAGGCTGGTACGAGTGGATCAGACACAGCAGTGCTGCTGGGGTGCTTCTACCTAGTTGCTCCACCTTGTAGATGTAAAGTCAGAGACAGAAGCTCATCTGTTTCTGCACAGTTGGTGTTGGTCGTCCCCTGGTCCTTCAGCACTGCCCACATGATGTGGTTGGCTGGAGATTTTGGGTTGAGGTGTCACTGCAGTGCTGAGAACGACCCACCGCCTGCTCTGTGGTGGTCCTGTGGGGTCCTGATCATTGAAGATCAGGGTGAAAGGAGGAGAATAAGTCTGCAGAGAAACAGATGAACTACAGTCTGGAATTAAAGATCTACAGAGGGTTAATGTACGGTAAGAGCAGATAATAAAAGCTGATAAGATGGATGAGTATGCCCTGTATCTCTAACACCACCCAGACACTGTGTCTGTTTAGTTCTGACTACGATTTGAACTTGGTGAGAAGTTGGTGTTCTGGCTTTTTCACAGTCTGGTCATCTGGTGACATTGAAAACAAGAAGAAAACAGTGAATAATGCTGCGGAATACTCCAGTGTACCGGCAGCGTTCTGCAGAACAGCACATCCACACACTAACTTATCATCCGGGAAGGAAGAACATTCTCCCTGAAGCAAATAATCATTTCTTTGTAAGCGAGTGTATGCATGCGCATGTGTGTGTGTGTGTGTGTGTGTGTGTGTGTGTGTGTGTGTGGGGTTTTACTAGATGACACCATGAGGAAGGACCCCTACTTACTGCCATGTGTGCAAACATGAACACACAAGGAGGGACACACACACACACACATTACACTCGCATACAGGCCCTCTCAGAGTAAATAATCTGTTTCCGTGACTGGACAAAGGACACCATGAATCACCGCTTTGTTTCAGAGCAGAGTCAATACGCCCGAGGACTGCGATACAATGAAAATGACCACCAACAAACCGAGGCATCCACAAATCACTAGCCTGCAGATACCACTGCTATCACCCCAGACGCGCGTATCGGCTTTGGACAATGGGCTTGTTTGAAGGCAGTTTGGCCGTCTCCTTCAGCTTTGCTCAGCGCAACACAAATGGGAGGGCTGGACATTTTGGAATGTGGGCAGTTTCGAAGAGCACGTTGGACATGTTTGTTTCAGATCAAGGTCAAACTCCCATCCATAAACCTGGATTATACATTTATAAGTGAATAACCCATAGATAGATAGATAGATAGATAGATAGATAGATAGATAGATAGACAGACAGACAGACGAACATAGCAGACAGACAGACAGACAGACAGGCAGACAGACAGACAGACAGACAGACAGACAAGATAGATAGATAGATAGATAGATAGATAGATAGATAGATAGATAGATAGACTCAGATGAATAGATGAATGAATGAACAGACAGACAATATCGAAAGATAGATAGATGAACTAGTGAATGAACGAACAGACAGACAAGACAGACAGACAGACAAGATAGACAGACAGACAGACAACAGACAGACAGACAGATAGATAGATAGATAGATAGATAGATAGATAGATAGATAGATAGATAGATAGATAGATAGATAGATAGACAGATGAACAGATAGATAGATAGATGAGACAGATAGAATGAATAGATAGATAGATAGATAGATAGATAGATAGATAGATAGATAGATAGATAGAAATGACAGGGCTGATGTACAGAAATAATTCTTGGTGTAAGAGCCAGAATCGACAGTGATAATGAGAGAACACTGTATCAGAGATGCTACAGGCACGTCTACATTAGTTCAGTGGGCCAGAATTCTGTCTCACCAGTCTGATTTCCACAGACAGCCAGGAGACAGACATTGAAATGATTATGATACTCAGCTTTTTTCTCATTTACTGCTGAAAGATGAGTGAATCCACTGTAAGCAGCCAGTTTCACAGGTGGGCACACAATCAGTCGATCACCTTATTCTGGAGCTCCAGACTATTAGGAGGCTGCCAGTGATGGAGGACAGTGTGCTTCTAAAGCAGTGATTCAACCAAAAATCATATTTACCTCAAATGTTCATCAAATGAATAATATAATAGACTTATTAAAAAATAAATAAATAAATAAATAAATAAATAAATAAATAAATAAATAAATAAAAGCTGTTTTCTCCATTATTCTTCAAGTACAGGTTATTTGGTTATATGAGGTATTTGGCAAAACAGCATCACAAGCCAGGTTCAAAAACAGTCAAAGGTCATCAGATGAAGTACCAGCCCTACAAATAAACCCTTATCAATCACTAATAATCACTTAAAGATTTAAACATTATATAAGTTAGATATGTAATAAATGATTAGTATAAAGTGTCTCAGTCACACACCTTCTCTTTCACTGACCAAAATCAGCTCCAGTCCAGCAGAAATGCAACACAGATACAGGATTTCTGGGGCGCTGTTCTGCTCAGACCACAAACCGCCACCGGACATCTTTAAGGGTTTGGGCTGCTGGATGAAGAAGACAGCGTTTCGGCACATCTGAAGAAGGGATCGGGTTCTAGTCTTATCAGAGGTGGCATTTTTAGAGTGGAGAAAGGAAAAGGAAAAGATCTGAAGAGGGATTTTGGAGGGTGGGGGAAGAGAGAGAGAGAGAGAGAGAGAGAGAGAGAGAGAGAGAGAGAGATAAGATCTGTGGGGAGCGATTTGAAACCTCAGAAACAGCTACACTGCTGAAACCTAAGTGAGCAAAAAGAGGATTAGAAGCAGGTTCCTCCTTTCCCACACACACACACACACACACACACACACACACACACACACACACACACACACACACACACACACACAGGCACCCACGCAAGCACTTATTCTCTGATGCCATTTCATACATCACTTGTTACTGAGTGCAGAATTGCTGAGGGAGTGAGTGCAGAACTCTTGGGGTTCATATACACAATATCACACACACACACACACACACACACACACACACACACACACACACACACACACACACACACACACACACAGTGATGTGATCTGTGTGGTCAATGATGGTTTTAATAGTGCTGGAGTGTTCAAACCATTCTTTGTCACATGTGATGAAGGACTAGATGTTGACCAACGCAAACTGCAGCAACAGATGATCCTCTGTCTCAGACTGCAAAGTGCTGCAAATATCAGCTCAGCATGCAGTTCTGTCTTGCAGAAATGAAAATGATTACAGGTGTAGTCTGAACAGACACTAGGTCTTGGACCATTTTAAGATTATTTTTATCTTAAAACTGCTCATCAGTTTTATTTGAGCTAAAAATAAATAATAAATAATCATTTTATTTGTGATAATTAGACAGCTAAATTAAAAAGGTACAACACTTAGCTCTTGAAGATACTGTTGAATTTTGTTAAATGAATATTTATGAGAACATAAATAATAATAGAAAATATAAAAACCCAACCTGAATATCCTTTATTATTTTTATTATTTATGTATGGATCACTGTTTTCCATTCACAGGACTTTTATTCTGAAATTTGAAGACTATGTTAGCAGAAAACAGAACAAAAGCCCCTTCCTTCTCATTTTCCCATTTTCCTCTCCCATTTTGACCCCAATATTTGAGTCGCTGATGTCATCAGCCCCGCCCCCTCTCTCTGATCAGTCAGAGTCTGTATGCTGGTTGAGCATCTGGCCCGCCCCTCTCTCTCCTGATCAGTCAGAGTCTGTGTGTCTTGGTTGAGCATCAGCCCGCCCCCTCTCTCTGATCCAGTCAGAGTCTGTATGCAGGTTGAGCATCAGCCCGTCCCCTCTCGCTGATCAGTCAGAGTCTGTATGCTGGTTGAGAACATCAGCCCGCCCCTCTCTCTGATCAGTCAGAGTCTGTATGCAGGTTGAGCATCAGCCCCGCCCTACAGGTCAGTCCAGAGTCTGTATGCTGGTTGAGCATCAGCCCCGCCCCCTCTCTCTGATCAGTCAGAGTCTGTATGCTGGTTGAGCATCAGCCCCGCCCCCTCTCTCTGATCAGTCAGAGTCTGTATGCAGGTTGAGCATCAGCCCCGCCCTCTGATCAGTCAGAGTCTGTATGCTGGTTGAGCATCAGCCCCGCCCCCTCTCTCTGATCAGTCAGAGTCTGTATGCAGGTTGAGCATCCAGCCCGCCTCTCTCTGAGTCGAGTCAGGAGTCTGTATGCAGGTTGATCATGTTCACGTGGATAGAGCAGTAAACTGGAAGCACTGGAAGCTCCTTTAACATTTAAACTGGGTTTTGGTTCTGTTGTAAATGAGCAGGATAACAGCTGGATCCTGAGTTATGATGCTGTTCAGCTCAAATCTGCAGAGTGAACCTGATAGTTGGGTAGGATTGAGGTTGGATCACGTTCTCGCCACAAACAAATGGTTCCAGATACCAGACCGAGACCACCCGGTCTAAACGGTCTTGGTCTGGTTGTTGTGGTCTACATCTGAGTTTCACACCTGCTCCAACCGAACCGCACCAAGGACGAAACCGAGCCTGGGTTCGATTTAACTGGACCAAAGTGCAGATGTGAAAACGCCCTTAGTGACCCCTAGAATAGTGGCCAAACAGCCTCATTTTAATGCGGTCTGTGGGTTTGTTTCTGCTTTGTCTGGAAACACTGACCAGTCTGAGGCGTTGTGACTTAATGCGATGCAACATTTGAACTCCCGCCTGCTGTTAGGACGTGCTGCTCTCAGTGATTAAAAGTATAAGCATCTATTATTGGCCCAAATCAGCCCACACTCTCCTCAAACTCTGTGAAGTTGCTCTGCAATCTGTAATGAGAGTGCTGCGAGCTAGAAGCTTGACGAGTGGAATTCATCTTGAGCCGGATTTTTGTGGAGCAGAGCGACTTTATCTGGAGCAGCGTGCCGTAATGTGACAGATTCCTGTAAAGTATTAAGTGTATCTTCAGCGTTAATTAGCTCTTCTTCTGGGGAAAGAAAGAGGAAGCAGTCTGTAAATGACTTTCTTCAGCAGGAATGACACAATTAAAGCATCTCTCCACCTCCGCTAATTAATCAAGAATCCTGATAAAGAACCGCCAACAAACTCCATCAAATTACATTCCATTATAATCTGGCATCAGCAGAGCTCTGAGAGAGACACTGTGGGGGAACGGAGGAAGCTGGTGGAATTTAGTGTGTGTGTGTGTGTGTGTGTGTGTGTGTGTGTGTGTGTGTGTGTGTGTGTGTGTGTGTGTGTGTGTGTGTGTGTTTCAAACTTTTGGAGATCAAAGCAATTAAATACGTGGTTTTTTAATTATGTCTGCTATTCATTATAATTAATACACATCCACCAGCCTTAACATTATGACCACAGCCTACATTCACTGTCCACTCTATCAGCTCCTCTGACCACACAGGAGCACTTTGTTGTCCTACACTTACAGACTGTAGTTCATCTGTTTCTCTGCAGACTTTATTCTCCTCCTTTCACCCTGATCTTCAGTGGAGAGCCCACAGTACCACAGTACCACAGTACCACCAGTTAGCGTGTGTCTGCTGGTATTGAGTGGATCAGACACAGCAGTGCTCCTGGAGTGCGTGAACACTGTGTCCACTCTCTGTCCACTCTATTAGACACTCCTACCGAGTGTCTCCACCTTGTAGATGTAAAGTCAGAGACAGGAGCTCATCTGTTTCTGCACAGTTTTTGATTGGTAATTCTCTAGTCCTTCATCAGGGGCTCTGGGGCGCTGCTCTGGGGCGCTATGGCTGGACATTTCTGGTTGGTGGACTGTGCTCAGTCCAGCAGTGACACTGAGGGTTGCTGGGCTTGTGATCCATGTTTTAAAGTGTGTGTGGTTTATGCATCTGCAATACACTCATTTCTGCTCATATCAGGGAGGTGCAGAACTGTAAACAGTATTAGACTGTGGGTCAGATGGTTAAATGTGAAGGTCAAGGTAGGGTCAAGTTGGGGTCTTTAGGTCCACAAAAGTGCAGTAATGTAAGTGTGTGTGTGTGTGTGTGTGTGTGTGTGTGTGTGTGACTAGAGAGGAAGAGGAAGGATCATCCCAGCTCTTATTATTGCAGCTGGATACTATGTCTTTTGTACCGATAGTGTGTGTGTGTGTGTGTGTGTGTGGGTGTGTGTGTGTGTGTGTGTGTGTGTGTGTGTTGAGATGGAGAGTGAGATATGTACTTTGGCTCTGAAGTCTTGGCTTCCTTTGTGGACTTCACACAGACAGCCGCCCTCAACCTTCACCTCTCTCTCTCTCTCTCTCTCTCTCTCTCTCTCTCTCTCTCTCTCTCTCTCTCTTTCTCTCTCTCTCTCTCTCTCTCTCTCTCTCTCTCCACACACATACACACACACACACACACACACACACACACACACACACATATACGGTCCTCTGTGAGCGTGTGTGTGTGAGATCATGCTGTTCTAACGTTGAAAGAACAACAAACAAGGGGAAATGTTTTACTACACCTCTGCATCACCAGGCCGAGTTCAAAAACAATACTGTGACCCATCTGCTGTGTGTGTGTGTGTGTGTGTGGGGGGGTGTGTATCTGACCTGGATAGATGAGTCACTGTAGGTCTCAACATTTCTGTCCATTTCTGATCTTTTATCTGTAAGAGGTCGAGGTCAGAACAAGCTTATTGGTCAGATCAGAAATAACCAAAAGCAATAATAATAATAATAATAATAACAATAATAATAATAATAACAACAATAATATTTATAATAATAATAACAATAACAATGACAATAATAATATTTATAATAATAATAATATGTATAATAATAATAATAATAATAATAATATTTATAATAATAATAATAATAATAATAGTATTTATAATAATAATAATAATAATATGTTTGTACAGCACATAACACATCATATCTATAAAATACTAATATAACTTGTTAAATGTTCCACTGTGAAGCAGTGGAGCTGTGTTCTTTGGAATGATGGAGCTCCATACAGCACTTATGGGATCTTCTCACTTCCGTTTACTGACGCTGTGCAGAGCCCACTGTTGGCGTATTCGGTTCCACTGAAACTGCTAAAATGCATATACGTTCTTAAAAGCAGGAATGGAACCGATTCAAGGACCACTTTTGTTGGGAAAGGTTGATAAAAAAAATAAAATAATTGAATAAGTTGACTTCAAATATCTTGGGTCAACCATCCAGAGCAATGGACAGTGCAGAAAAGAGGTGAAGAAGAGGGTGCAGGCAGGATGGAGTGGGTGGAGACAGGAGTCAGGGCTGATGTGTGACAGAAGGATAGCAGAAAGAGTGGAAAGGGGAGGTTTAGAAGACAGTATGGCAGACTAGCAGACTGCTATGATGTTTTGGAGACTGAGGCTCTGTCTAACAGACAGGAGGCTGAGCTGGAGGTGGTGGAGATGAAGATGCTGAGATGTTAGTTGGAAGTGATGAGGATGGACCAGATTAGAAAAGAGCAGATCAGAGGGACAGTGAAGGTGGAGCAGTTTGGAGATAAAGCCAGAGAGGTCAGGTTGAGATGGTTTGGACATGTGTGGACATGTGAGGAGGAATAGTGGATATATCAGACAAAGAATGTTGGAGATGGAGCTGCCGGGCAGAAGGAGAAGAGGAAGACCGCAGAGAAGGTTTATGGATGTAATGAAGGTGGACATGGAGATGGCTGGTGTAACAGTAGAGGAGGCAGGGGACAGGGCAAGATGGAGGCAGATGATCCGCTGTGGGGACCCCTAAAGGGAGCAGCTGAAAGAAGAAGTTCTCGTCCCAGTTCCCAGAGCTGGACCTCAAAAAAAGACCTGAAACATTCCGAGATACTTTTCAAAAATTACGCTTTAGTACTCTTTCAAAATCACATCTAACAGAACAAATGGAGGAAAGAGTGTCTCAGACAGTAACCAGTTACAATTACCAGAAGGTGGAGCTTTACAAACATATCTGCTCTTCAGAACTTTATATTTGGACACGTTGCATAAAATCCAGTTTGAGATTTTGTTACTTCTTTTAAAGAAATTAATTTATATGTTGCTGGTTTCTCAGAAAACTGCCTGGAGCTCTATCTAACCAACATCTTCAATTCCAGTGTTTCTACACAGCTTTAATGTTCATGTTCAATAATAGTTCATGTTCATGTTCTGAAGGGTTTTGGAGTCTGGGTGGCTAGTTTCTGAGAAACCAACCCCGTATAAAAATCATTCTTAATAACAAAAAAATAAAATCTCAAACCTTTCAGGGAGAACATCCACTTATACAGCTCTGAGAATTTGATTCATGTTCCTAAAGCTCTGCCTCCTGGGTGTTGCTATGGTTGGGTTAATTAAACCAATTGTATTTTTTCTGCCTTAGAGGCAGAGCTGCCTCCAGAACCATTTCAAGTAGCAATTTTACACACAAGCTTATAATATGATTGCAATAATAGTTAAACAAGAGCAATAATAATGTGCAATGACGTCCTCCTGGACAGGGTCTTTTAAAACCAGTGAAAGACACTGGAATCGAGATTGACTCCAGATTAGGTTTGAGTCACTGGTGAATGACTGCCACATTCAAGTACTAAACAGTACATTACGTACATGCATTGTGTTACAGCACTGCTGCATTAGTGCACACGTCCAGTGTTAATGAATTAGACCTGAAGTGGACATGATGTTCCACAACACTTCATAAATCCCATGCTTTTAACACCCAACACATGGCGACCTGGCGAACAGCCTTTTCTTCTGTTTTGCTGGTTATGTGTTCAGTGAATCATGGTGAGCAGGGCAACTTCATAGGTCAAAGTGAAGAACACTGAGGAACCGTGAGGTTCCCCCAGGCCTTCAGTGACTTCTGAAGACTAAATTCCACACAGCTCTACTTTTATTTTCATTAAAAATATGAGGAATTGATTCATCATGGATTACATGAACTGGTACGTTCTTCCACTTTGATGGTGGTAGATGGGAAAGACACTCATTGACCCCTATTTCGTTCCTTTATTTCTACAGAGCAATCGTGATTGGTTGGCTGTCTGGCCATATGACTGTTTTCTTTTCCAATTTCATGCTATTTAACAAGTTTTGCTTGTTATGTGATCAATAAATCATGGAGGGCAGCAAAGGTTGCGTCTCTGAAATGGTAGCTTCATACAGCAAGGTTAAAGTCACATAGAAACCCTGAGGCCTAAAGCCTTCACAGAAGACCCAGTGGTTACTGGCAGTGAAGAACACCTCTGATTTCTGTTCTTATTCCATAGAATGATGCTCGTCAGGGATCAGTGTGCTGGGTTGTTGCATTCCCACTTCAGTGGGTCGAACTGAACAGACACTCATCCAACCCCTTTTTCTTTCATTTTCTCAATACTGTGTCCAAATGTTTGGACACCCTTTCCCACAATGGAGTTCACCATGTATCGAATGCCTATTAAAACCAGAAATAATTACCCAAATCAGTAAGCGCTCTCATGACTGAATGCAATCAAATCCACACTGCAATGTTACAATCTAGTAAGTAAAGCCTTTCCAGAAGAGTAACGAGTGTTACCACAGCAACGGGAGTCAAACCCCCGATTACTGCCCCTGATTTCAGAAGAAATGTTGGCTGACCACCAGCTTTATACCGTATGAACTGCTGCACCTCCACCTGCACGTCCTTTCTACTATTCTGCACTGGACATCGTAATCCCATAACAAAGCCCAACTGACCACTCAAAACAGTGGAAATCAAACAGAACCACTTATCAAACCACCGCGTGTGGACATCAGCCAGTACTAGATGTCAAGATCTTTGATGTCGAAGTTTCTGGTGTCTAAATTGATATTAAACTCTAAATTAATGAGGGAATGTAATGTTATTAGCAGACCCTGCATGCATTTCCATCAGGGGAGAGAGCCAAAACACCTCATTAAATGTGTACTAGTGTGTGTGTGTGTGTGTGTGTGTGTGTGTGTGTGTGTGTGTGTGTGTGTGTGTGCAGGCCATACCTGACCGGCTCTGTAATGTTTTCATTCATTAAACCAATTTTTATGAGTTCCTGCAAAACCACACTGGTACTTAGTTCGCCCGTTCTGCACCTGGCACAATTTGCGTGTCGCTCTTGGCTCCATTCTTTCCTTCCATCCGTCCTTTTGTTTCGCTCCGTTCTAGGGCGTCCCTCCCTCTCGCCCGCCACCGGGCTGGGGAAAGAATGCGAGAAAAGGTTTGGCATCTAATTGGCTGCTTAATCCCTCATTTAATGCATTGTTAAGCGCATTAAAAGGGCGGCCCGTTCACAATGGCTCCCACTAATGCAGCGGATGAAAAAGGTTTGAAGGGTTACCCCGAAATAACGCTATGACAGGTAGAATTACTAGATGCTGCAACGATGACCTCTCGCGCGTGCACGCTATCTCTCTCTCGCGCGCGCTATGGTGGCTCGTTCAGCGTGTGCTCTCAATTGGCAGAGTCAGATCGTTGTTGATGAAGCAACCCGATTCGAGCCCTGTTTTTCAAAGACCTCATCTATCACGTTTGTGATTGCTTACAATTGGCGAGACAGAAAGGGAGACACTTTCCGAGCGAATGCTCTGGTAATTGTGCTCTCGCGCTCTTTCTCCCTCTCTCTCTTTCTCGCCTCTCAGCTCTATCTGAATAGGACTATTCAACAGAACAGAAAGCAGCTGTTGAGTTAATTTTCTAAGTTTGTTTTGGACTGTCATTCCCCAACACTGCGTGTGTGAGAGCCTTGCTTCTCAGCATGGCTCTTACAGAATAATGTAGAAGTGCTAAGGGAGGCGGATTCTATTGAATAGTGAGGACAGGCTTCAATGGTTGCATTCGGCAATCTTAAATGGGTTAGAAATTACGAATTGGTGGAATTAGACCACTCCAGTCATAAGGGTTGGCAATATGATCATATTTTCATTATTATGTGCATCATTGGTGCGCCTAAGCGGGCAAAAGTATTGGGACATCTGCTTAGTCATTGATGCTTTTGAAGTGAAGGCTTGGGTTTGTGTTTACATGCTCCAGATAGTCCTGTTGTCTGTCCTTAACTTTGTGGTTCTATAATTACAGACTGCAGTTCATATGTTTCTCTGCCGACTTCATTCTCCTCCTTTCACCCTGATCGTAAATGATCAGGACCCCTCAGGACCCACACAGGCAGCCTATGTGGGTGGTGGGTCGTTCTCAGCAATGGAATGTCGGTGCACTGGTACAAGTGGATGAAGCACAGCAGTGCTGCTGGAGTGTTTGAACACTGTCCACACTGTCCACGTCAGAGACAGAAGGTCATCCGTTTCTGCACAGTTTGTTGGTCCTCTAGTCCTCTATCAGTATATAGGTCCCAGATGTTTCAAGACCTGGTCTGACGACAGTGTAACATTCAGCTCAAAAGCAGTTATTTTGTCCCTTGTACGTGGGGTTGTCCCTTGTTGGTTGGGTTTGACTGGAATACATAAAGACATACATTGTCCTCTAAGCATCTCCCTTCATCACAAAGGGTGGTATAACAAATTGATAAGGATATCCACAAGATCTGGTTTTATAGAGCAACACACAAGCAAGTGAATGTTCTCTTACATATAAAAATGTCGAATGGTTCTACGGTTCACGAAGCACGTCCTGTTCTCCAGTCTGCTTCTATTAGTTGTTGATTTCAGTCCTCGTTGAGTAAAGGCCGTTATTGTTACTGTTACTGAACCGAACAGTGTAATTAAATCCACGTCTCAAGGCTCCCTGGCTGCGCGCTACTGGTTCAAGGTTTGCATCCTCGCTGATCACAGGGATAAAAACAGGATGAGGAGAGAGAGAGAGAGAGAGAGAGGGGAAAATGTTTGGGAATTCCCAGCAATTTTTGTCATCCATCATTTCCTCTTCCCAATAGTAGGTGGCTAAGCATCTCTAGACGTCACTAACACACACACACACACACACACACACACACACACACACATTATTTTCTTTGTTCTAGGTTCATAAACTGTCACTTCAACACTGAAATAACATTTAACGTTCAATGGTGTCGAACACGGTTCACACAACACTTGGAAAATGAACGCTGCGTTTGAAAATTGAGTCATAATATTGAAACAACGTTGGAAAAACCATTGAAACAACATTGCAAAACCAATGCTTGATAGTTGATTCAAAGTTGGTAACCAAATCAGTGGTGAAATGAATAAATGGGGAAATGCAGGTTGGGATATATAAACATATATAAACATATATAAACATATATAACATTCTTTATACTGGATGAACATTTCAGGACGAATGGACCAATAGAAATGCTCCAAAATGATTCGGAATAAAATCTGTTTACACTGTTTTCTATAAAGCCTGACTCCGGTAAAAAGAGAGGGTTTTTAAAGTGACAGTGAAGACCTGTATGATATATTTTGCATATGTGTCCAAAGTATGATTAACACCTATTTGAAGTCCATGCTCTTATGATGACATATGTGCACATGTGGCCATTCTTCAATATCCCAAGGTGCCACGGTAAATATATTGGCAGAGCTGACTAGTTAAGGGATCCACACCTCAATGAGCACGTCAATGTAATGTTAAGCTACGCCCCTTTGCAGTTCAAGTCATAATACAGCATTAATGCAATAAAGAGTCATATGCAGATAGTGGCACCCATTATTGAACACACTGGACACTTACAGCAGGGCAGCAGGTCAGAACTTAAACCCACGCACCGTCAGGTCAGATAAGCGAGGCGGAGAACGAAGAAACGATGCGGTTCCACTTTAATTCCCGGTCCTGGGAATGACTAATACACTACTAAAAATAAGAAGCAACCGAGCTACAGCACATTATGTTGCAAATGGTTGATGGTGGGTGGGAATGTAAGAGAGGAGAAAAAGGGTAATAGATCTGGCTACAGGACAAGGGCATCGTGTGTGTGTGTGTGTGTGCGTGTGTGTGTGTGTGTGTGTGTGTGTTCGCCTCACTGCCTCTGTAATGGGATTTGGCTACCAGAGCAAAGGGTTGGTCCATAGAGGTGAGAACACCTATTAAAATCACTTCACATTACCCTGCTCTCTGTGTGTGTGTGTGTGTGTGTGTGTGTGTGTGTGTGTGTGTGTGTGTGTGTGTGTGTGTGTGTAGGTGTGTGTACTCAGAGCGAGCCATTATAACAGGGCTACTCAACAATCAGTCATAGGGGATGCAGAAAAATGCCAAGAGAGCTTTCCACCTGAATGTATGAGCGTACACTAACGGCTTAGGTGTGTTTTAGCAGTATTTATGGACTTAGTGTGTGTGTGTGTGTGTGTGTGTGTGTGTGTGTGTGTGTGTGTGTGTGTGTGTGTTTGTTTCTGTGTGCTGTTCTGTGTGTGTTTGGGGCAGTTGGCATGGCAGCGTCAACCTGAGTGACAGCCCTGAAGTATAAAGGGTGTGCCCAGGCCTGATGGCTGGGTGGCAGGTATTGCACACTGACTGACATTCTTCCCACAGGTTCAAGAGAAGGAGAAAGAGAGAGAGGGAGACCTAGGGATGAAGTGTGTGTGTGTGTGTGTGTGTGTGTGAGAGAGAGAGGAGGGTGACCTTGCATTCCATGATTTGGGAAGCCATGTGGTTTAATTGCCCTCAGTGGCTAATAATATTACCAAGCGAGATTTAATGATACCAAACTGTGTCCTCATAAGCCCGTGTACAGGTTACTTCTCTTTATATTTGCTTATGTGGGTTTATGTAGAATTAATCAGGCCCTATTCTATTATCCTGCCATTAAAGGGCCCATACCCCCTCGTTTTAAGAAACAAATATCTGTTGCAGGAGGACATCGACTGGTTATGCAAGCAGCGTTGAATAACAAACATATGACAGCACTGACACGTGTGCTCTGTTTTTATGTCACGTTTTTACGTGTTTGTGATGTCATGAAAACTCATTTGCATACAGTAAATGTACGCACGCCGATTGGCCTTCAGCCGTCTCACGTGAAGTCAGGCTGAAGTGAATTATGGCTGATGTTGGGTTTAAAACACTAGACATACATAAAGAAAGCTCTGGGGACCCGAAGAGTGCTATAAGATGGTAAGCTCTGCTCTGATTGGCTGCCCTGGTTTGTAAAGCACTCCTTCTTTTTCACCCCTACTAATTTAGATATGCCGTTTACCCTTCCTCCTAAGTAGCCTCCCACATCCCACTGCCCTGCCATCGAGCAGGAGGGAGGCGCGGATCCCCCCATCTGGCGCAATGGTTTGTGTGAATACACTCTATGGACAAAAGTATTGGGACACCCACTCACTGATTCCTCTGAAATCAAGGACATTAAAAAAGAGTTAGTCCTGCGTTTGTTGGAAATAACTGTCTCTACTCTCCAGGAAAGGCTTTCCACTAGATTCTGGCGCATTGCTGTGAGGATTTAACTGCATTCAGCACCAAGCGCCTCATCCCCAACTCAACCCGAAAGTACTGGCCGGAGCTCCGTCACTCCAGAAACACAGTCCCACTGCTCCACAGCTCAATGCAGGGGGTTTAAATCCCCTCTCTCCCTCATCTGGCATTCGGCCTGGGGCCTAAAGGTCTGTGTGCGTCTGTTTCAGAGTTCTGTTCTTTTTCAGCCGGTGCTGGAATATGGCGGTGTGTGTGCACTTGCACGTCTGTGTCAGCAATGGCTGCAGCTTCAAGTAGTGTACATGGTCTGTACCACACAGGCCTGCACATTAGGCACCTCAGCATGAGTTGCCCACAGAGTGTCATAGACCTCATGCTCTCTCTCTCTCTCTCTCTCTCTCTCTCTCTGCCTTGCAGACACTGTTTTCCTCATTAGAGAGCGTTACGTTAGCGCCATCATAACACTTTACTCAGCAGTGACCTTGGGAGAGGCCATTCCGAAATGACGTAATATTAGTGGCAATAAAGAAACAGCGCGATTACGGTTATGAAGCGCCTTCCAAAACACATTAATCCAGAAAGGGCACCGTTAAAAGAACAGGCCCCGTTTTTACACACTGAGCTCTGTATAGTGGGGGTCTTTTTTACTGTGTCATTCCGAAAAAAAGATGGAGGGACGAAAACATACCCCCCCACCTCACCTTGGCAAGGCCAGAGGGAGGAGGCAGAGGGGGTTGACAATTTAAAGGGGCTGCATCTGGAACTGGAGGAGAGAACATTCACTGAAATCAGTGAAATGCTCCATATAGACACTGTTCAAGTTCACCTTATACTAGCCCTTGAATGTGCAAATGCACACCTCCCTTTCTAGACCCTGTAGAAAATATGACACATGCCTAATGTCAGGCGTGGGCTAGAGGGGTACACAGCCCCCCAGAGTTGAGCTGTGGAGTTGTGCAACTGTGGTCTCTGGAATGATGGAGCTCCATCCAGCGATAGTGTGGATGGATTGGGGAGTTGGAGATGAGGTGGGGTTGGGATTACCCATTATGCAATCAAGTGCTCACAGCAATGTTCTTGTGGAAAGGCTTCTCCTGGACAAAACGGCTTGGTTTGTCATCCTTAAAAAGGGATTTGAATATATGTGTATATCCTGAATATGTGGATTATAGTTTATGTGCCCTTTAAATGTAAATCCACGGCACATGATGTGATTATAACCGAGTTGGATGCAAACTTATCACAATCTCTCTCTCACACTCTCTCTGTCCTTGACCATTATTCCCCAGTAGCTGGCTGGAGGCCATCTTTCTCTCTCTCTATCATTCTCTCTGTCCTGCTCTTCCCTCATTCTCTTTCCCAGTAAGAATAGGCTCTCGGCCCACTGGCATCCCCAGAAGGACAAAGCCATTCGTTTAGCATAGAAGTGCCCTGTGATCGACCCTGTCGCGCGCTGAGCGGGGTGTGTGTGTGTGTACACGCATGTGTGTGTGTGTGTGTGTGTGTGTGTGTGTGTGTGTGTGTGATGGATAAAGACCTCATGGCAACAGGGGAAGAGATATCAATATACAGGCCTGTGGTAGGGATCCGAGCCTCAATTTCAGTCCTGCAATGGAGGAGGAGAAGTAATCAGAAAAGGCAGAGAGGCACTCAGATGACAACACACACACACACACACCTCCCAGTCACCCCAGTGATAGATGAAAAGCTCAGCTGAGGTTTGGAGAAGGAGAAAAAGGCAATTAACAGCGATTTTTGGGAAGGGAACGAGATCAGAGGCGGTTGCCGGGGCGATCGGGAGAATCTCCCACTTTTCACTAAATAAATGTGTTTGTCCTCCAAACGAAGGCAGGAAAAAAGGATGATCTGACGCAGCAACACAGGAATGTCCCGGGCACCCTGGGGTCCATTAAGGATGTTTATGTACTTCTCTTTATCCCTTTAATTAAAGAGGCCGTATTACTACCGTGCCTTTAAAGCCCATCCACTGATCCGCAGCCAAAACATTAAAACCACCTGCTTAATTAGGGGAATGGTCTAGGCCCCCTCACTACCAAAACAGCTCTGAACAAGCAACTCCCGAAGACCTCTGAAGGCATCCTGTGTTATCTGGCACCAAGACTAACATTAGCAGCAGAGCCTTTAAGTCGTGTACGTTGTGAGGCGGGACCACCACGAGCATCAGTGAATCTCGGGTGGCCGTGACCCCTTCTCCAGTCCATTATTGTCCTTGGAGCACTTTTGGTATGTACTGACAACTGCATATTAGGAGCACCCACAAGAAAACCTGCCTGATAGTTTGGGGATGTTCTGACCCAGTCGTCTAGAACATCAACGTTTGTTCAGAGTGGTTCAGATTCTTACCCTTGTCCATTTTTCCTGCTTCAACACATCAACTTCAAGACAAGACCCAGATCACATGTCCATATGAGGCCTGTAAGGGTTTCCTCAACTGGGAATGAGAAAGTCTTGCTACATCTTCTCAACACATTTATTAGTGCACGGTGTGCTGCTGGAGTATCCACTCTCTGTCCACTCTATTAGACACTCCTCCCCAGTTGCTCAACCTTGTAGATGTAAAGTCAGTGATAGAAGGTCATCTGTCATCCTCTAGTCCTTCATTAGGATGCTGCCCACGTGACGCTGTTGGCTGGATGTTTCTGGTTGGTGGACTGTTCCGAGTCCATCAGTGACACTGAGGGGTTTAAACACTCCAGCAGCACTGCTGTGTCTGATCCACTCGTACCAGCACAACACACACTAACACACCACCATATTAGGGTTTGTTGGTGTATATCAGATAACACCACCAGCAAGCCACCACACCATGTGGGAGACTGGGGTTCGATTCCCAGTCCCAATTCCCAGTCCCACTCCTAATGCTACTGTGGCTCAACTCTGTAATACGAGTAATCTTGTAAGTCGCTCCTCAAGACCAAATCACCAGATTCATCAAATTACCAGGTGGTGCATCCTCGGGTTTTGGGTTGGAGGAAGAACATATCTGGCAACTTTAACGTACCTAATAAACGCATTCTCAAGTATTGAAATGCAACTGGACACAAGAACACATAAGAAAACTTTCTCTCTCTCTCTCTCTCTCTCTCTCTTTCTTTCTCTCCCTCTGTGTGTGTGTGTGTGTGTGTGTGTGTGTGTGTGTGTGTGTGTGTGTGTGTTCATGGTGTCATATAGATTTTCACTTGATGTTGTGTTTATTTGAATGAATAAATCAAACTGACCACAGGTAATATATGTTAATCACTGGACAACCTCCATGTTAGTAGTCCTGTGGGTGAGTGTGTGTGTGTGTGTGTGTGTGTGTGTGTGTGTGTGTGTGTGTGTGTGTGTGTGTGTGTGTGTGTGTGTGTGTGTGAGAATCGCCCCTCCCTCTACTTTTAAAGCAGAAATGAATTTATGGTTTGAGTGGTCAGCCACCTTCCCTCTAATTAAAGTGGAGTGCTTGTGTTGCACAGACTTTTATCACTCTTTCTCTCTCTCTCTCTCTCTCTCTCTCTCTCTCTCTCTCTCTTTCTTTCTCTCTCTCTCTCTCTCTCTCTCTCTCTCTCTCTCACACACACACACACACACACACACACACACACATTTATATGAGTGTAAATAGAGTAGAACACTTCAGGGTACATTCCATATAGAACGGAAGCCAACATAAATAATGTAACACACACACACACACACACACACACACACACACACACACACACACACACACACACACACACACACACACACGCAGTTGAGGTATTTGAGCTGACGAAAGCTTCAAGCCTGCGGGAGAAACCAGCTTCAGCTCAAACTACCAAGCAGCTAATATACTGCAGCAATTAACCCTGAGAGAGAGAGTGAGAGTGTGCACAAGAGTGTGTGTGAGTGTGTTGATGACAATTAATGACATCATTAACTCAGGACCTGGCAGGAGGACCTACTGGTCAAAGGTCAACGACAAAGATGGAGGTATGTTCAGGTCTTGCCCTTCACCCCCACCATCAGTCTCTCTCACTCAGATATATGCATTCTCTGTATGGACAAAAGTATTGGGACACCTTCACATTCATCATTTCGTCTGAAATCAAAGGTATTAAAGAAAGAAAGTCTAAAACTCTATCTTGCTCATGACACACATAACTGTCCATAACTGTCCACCTCTGTCCACGGAAAACGTTCTACTAGATTTTGGCACATTGCTGTGAGAATTCGATTGCATTCAGTGACAAGAGTTATACTGAGATCAAGATGTTGATCACCCCACCTCATCCCCAACCAAAAAAAAAAATATCGGCTTCTCTCATTCCAGAGAACACAATGGGAACACATAATGTAGCTGAAAGCATTCATTAGAAGGGATGTCCACAAACATTTGGACATATAGCATGTGACTGTGTTGGATGAAGCACTGTAAACTGTTGACGTTCCATTAAAAACTCCCTTTTCCCAGTTTAATATTTCATTTGATGTGGAGCAATTCAACTCCAAGACATACCTGCACCTGGTTGTCATGGCTTCCATCCCACTTGTCTCCGGAGTTGCAGGATATCAAAGCTTCCACCTGAATGGCTGATCTTGATCTTTGTAAGAACATATACTCTTAACCCCAGCCATGAACTCCCACTCTCTGCACACAGTGGGCGTCAAAGGCCGACTTCATGATAGATCAAGACTTTAAGCTTTAATGTTTATTTAAGCACTAGGCTTCTTTGTCGACTGCTGACGCAGACAGTGGTGCGCCACCGAGGCGCTTCCAGAGTGAGCGTTAAGTTCTGAACGGCTGTCATCCTGAAGTTGGGTGCTGGAGGGCAGACTTGGCAGGCTCCTCAATGGTGCTCTGTTGAAACTGAATCCCGGATGAACTTCCTGCTGCAAGAGGTATAATCGTTTCATCTGTGGGAGAAGCCCAGAAGGTGGAGAGTCCGCCAGTAAATGGGGTGAAGAGGTGAAGTCATCCAGAGACGGAAGTCCCAGGTTTCGTTCACACATGGCATTAACGTGCGCCCTGAGCGATCCGATCATAGATGAGTACCAGCATGCATTTCTCACCTCGCCCCCTAGGGGGAGCATGCCACAGATTCATGCCATGGTGGTGCTTTGCTGTCAATGACACATTGAGATGCTTTATCAATACTGTGCTCATATGCATCTCTGACCACCTGACCTCCTCTACTTTGTGCTCGTCACTTATGATCTGATCACCCAGGACTGGTCTCCCAGATCCCCCAGGACCCAACTGGCCTTGTTGTCTCCAGGTGGGGTGGATGGCCCTCCCTCACCCCACCTAGTCAGTTTGGATGTCTACTCATTGATGTAATGAATCTTGGAGTTAGTGTTGTCCTCCAGACCTCCAGTAGCTGATTTGCTGAGTCTGAAAAATAAACTGATTGGCTAAATGTTAGTGAGAAGCTGATTGCTGGAACCACGTTCACTGGGGACCCCTCATGCCATTGAATGAAACGAAAATGAATGTCCAGGACCGTCCCTCAACCTACGTCAGAAGAAGCCCCTAGTGGGCTGAGCCGTGGGACACCCCTGCCGCTGTCCATGAAGTTGACTGTAAGAACCTGAAAGTGACACTACAAGATTAGTCGCCCGACCCCAAAGCTGATTACAGTCCTGATCAAGAAATTGACTGGTCAAGCCTGACCAAGATGATTACTAACATAGCTCAACCCAGAAGCTGGTCAGCTAAAGCTGAGAAAGACTGGCTGAAGCTGAAGAAAACAGTGAGTGGGACAAGCCTGACCAAGTAGCTGATTCTCTGACACTGACAAATAAATTGGCCAAACCTTCAAAAAGCTGATTGACTAGCCAACTGGCTGAATCCGACCGAGACCCTAATTGCCTGACCACAAAACTGATTACTGGAATCTGACCAGGAAACTGATTGGCCAAGTCTGAGCAAAAAAAAAGGATTGGCCAAGCCTGATCAAGAAGCAGATAGGCTAAGCCTGACCAAGAAGATGATTGCCTGAGCTTGACCGCAAACCTGATTGGCCAAGGCTGACCAAGAAGCCGGTTGGCTGCATACGGATTGGAGGTACCACATCAAGAATCTGATTGGCCAAGCCTGACCATGAAAATGATTAACCAAGCTTGACCACAAAACCGATTGGGCTAAACTGACCACAAAGCTGATCTGCTGACCAAAAGCTTATTGGTTTTGCATGAAGGTATAACGGGTCACGAGAAGTTGTTAGAAGCATGTAAGGGTGAGGGAGGGGAAGCAAGCGAACAAGTGTACTGGGAGGTTCACTGAGTTTAGGGGGAGATGGAGAGGGGCAAGGAGAAGGGTGTGAGTATTTTTCTGCTCTTGTTACCATTGGCTCACAATGACTTCATGCATATGTAGACCAACACATTTTCGCATGCAAGTGTTTCTGCAGGTGAAAATGTGGGTGTGGGTGTGTAAGAGAGGGACTCTGAAACCGCTCCTTCCTCTCTGACAATGAGAACAAAGGAACTTGTGTGTGAAATCTCGGTGTGTTTAATTAAGGTGAGAGATTAAGTGCAAAAGTCAATTTGCGGCTTTCCAGAGAGGTGTGACGGCGGTGCTGAAAGAGGCGCCGCTCTCGCCAGCCCCTTCTCCCTGTCTCTAAAAAGGTGCTAAAGACATTCCTAGAAGTGTCTTCCGCTCATTTTTATGCATGTTTGTTTCTCATTTTCATTGAAAATCAGACACTCCTCCGAACTCACTCCGCAGTTCACTCCATAAAGTCTAGACGTACTAGTACTAATTTTAAGGCTAAGGTTAAATTTTGCTTGTGTCCCATTGGTCACCAGCGTACATTGCGCAACATCGCGACCACCTAATTCCTACACCTTGCACACATTTTAGTAAATTCCACTTTGTGGTTCTATAATTCCAGACTGTAGTTCATCTGCTTCTCTGCAGACTTTATTCTCCTCCTTTCACCCTGATCTTCAATGCTCGGGACCCCACAGGACCACCACATCGTGTGATGCGCCGCTACAAGTGAATCAGAGACAGCAGCGCTGCTGGAGTGTTTAAACACCGTGTCCACTCACTGTCCACTCGATTAGACACTCCTCCCCAGTTGCTCCGCCTTGTAGATGTAAAGTCAGAGACTACATTGGTCGTCCTCTAGTCCAAGGGTGGGCACTTCTGGTCCTAGAGGGCCCAGATTCCTTCACAGTTTCTTGCTCCAACACACCTGATCCAATTCACCTGTTAATGGCCCTGTAAAAGCAGGGAAATTAAGCAAACTGTGCTGGACTCTGGCCCCCATTGTCCACCCCTGCTCTAGTCGCTCATCAGTGCTCACAGGATGCTGACCTGCACACTTTGCATATTGCTGTTCTATTCTCATTACCATAATTACCATAATTACCAGCATAATTCAAGAATCCGATGTTTTTATTACCATCACCTGGTCTGTTGAGCCGTGGTAGGTTGCCACAACGCAACAGAAATCCCCCAATCATGTTAAAAATAATAAATAAATAAATAAATAAATAAATAAATAAATAAATAAATAAATAAATAAATAAATAAATAAAACAAAATTTCAATCTCTAGTTTCGAGTCATGAGCGTCACGTCAAAATCAAATTAGCCAAGCAAGCCTCAAGAGCTCAAACCTGTAACTTAGTTCCCACCTCGTTTATTTATACACGGAATGCTATTTCCGTAGCTAGTGTGTGCACTCAAGTGAGCACCCCGGGCTTAAGGAGGGAAGAAGGGGTTAAGTCGGGGGACGTTTCGGGAACCTCTTCGCAGACGCTGATGTCATTGCTCCGGTAACCTGGGGGTCCAAAGGATTTGCATGATTGTTGCTTTATGCCATTGAATCGAGGCCGAGGGGGCTATTATGGTTATTGCGTATTGATTACAATAACCTTTGCCAGGCTGGAAGGCACAGAAGCCGGCAGCGTGATTGAAGCGCTTCATTCGCAGGCGGATCAATATAACATTAGGATTCGCTCCCACGCGCCGGATCGTCCAGTATGTAGCAGGACTCGGATCATAGACAGCGGATATGAAGATGAAGCTCGCTCTGTAGCCATACACATCCTGGGGAACAACACACTGTCCATACCGAGGTACGCTGAAGAAGGAGACGTGGGTCACCTTGACTGCTGAGGGCTTACAGTAGTGGTCTGCATGACATCATTTTATATTTACAGTGAGTTTCACAAACCCAAAACCCTGCTTTCATTAACTGTTATTGTTTTATGACTCTATGATGTATTTGTTTCATAAAGTCATCTAATCATCGAATCCATCTATCTGTCTATTGGTGTGAAGGCTGGGCTGTCTCCAAGGCAGGCCTAACCCCACTGAGGCTGGGGTAACTCCACAGACGCTGGACTGTCTCCAGTGGGGTTAACCCAAGGCTGGCTGTAATCCACTGAAGCCGGCCCAAGGCTGCTCTGACTCTACTCAAGCTGGCCCAAGGCTGCTCTGACTCTACTGAAGCTGGCCCAAGGCTGCCCTGACTCTACTGAAGCTGGCCCAAGGCTGCTCTGACTCTACTCAAGCTGGCCCAAGGCTGCCCTGACTCTACTGAAGCTGGCCCAAGGCTGCCCCTTTTCCACTGAGGCTGGTTTAAGACTGGTCAACCCCACTGGGGCTGATGGTGGCACTACAGTGAGACTGGTCTCGGTCTAATGAGTCTGGCCCAAGGTCAACTCTACTAACTCTACTGATGCTGACCTAAGTCCACCGAGGCTGGCCTAACTCCACTGAAGTCAACCTAACCTAACCTGACCTTGATTCTTAATGTAACTCATGACATATTTATGCAATTAAATAAAAAAATAAACATATGTAATTACACCGTAAGTCAAATATAATAGCAGAAAAAAATGACAACAATGGGTTCTTAAGTAAAGTTCTGAGGTGCCCAACAATTCAACCCACGGAGTGAGCATCAAGCTTTGTGCTGCATGAAAAAAAAAATCAAAAAATCATAGGATCTACCAGTTTGGGGACCACGTGATTAAAGTTGATGACAACAGACGACTGTTTCCCACAACCGTAGGACACCACAGAGGTAGGAGATATCCAACAAAGGTGGGATATGATTATACGACTCCATCCCCATCCACTCATGAGCACTTAGCCCCTCTGGAGTGCACACTTGGAGCACACTAAAGGACAAGTCAAGGTCGGCTTGGCTTGTTCTGGACACACTCCAGCATGTTCCAATCAGTGCAGGCCAGACAGCCGCTTCCCATCCACTCAGCCCTGTGTTTTGCTCCCTCCTGCATTTTTCTGTATTCCTTCCTGCCAGAAGAGCTTTGAGCTCTCTAGTTTCTTTGTATTATACTTTAATATGACCAGTGGAACCCGAATTTCAGATTCAGGGGATCAACTCCTGCATTCTGGGCTCTTGCACAGGAATCACTGCCATTGTAACAAAACTTTGGATTTTGTCTGCAAATGGATACATTTGGAGTTAAAGGAGATGGGTGGGCCTTTGGATGTAGGTGGGATTTGGTGCCCAGCACTCGGCTCCTTTCACCTTGAACATCACTTTTCCTCTCCAAATTCCTCCGGAAGGAGATTCACAGCCATCAAAGTCAGGATACATGCTACCAGCTTCTGTCCCTCGAGCCGTGGTGCTCATTAACGGCAGAAGTCTGACTATATCTTGTCAGACTGACGTGCTGTGGCCCAGGTTTTACAAAAGCTCATGTGTTTCTGGAATTTTCTGCAATAAATGAAGTAGGTTTTAATTGATCTCAGAGCCTGAACATACAGTGTGTTGCAAAAGTCTTCACCCCCTTGACAAGGTTTGCATCATTTCATTCAACAGCAACAACAACAACAACAAAATCAGGGCAAGAAAGTCCATACCAACTGTGAAGCATGGGGGTGGAAGTGTCACGATTTGGGGCTGCTCTGGGCCACCATAGAAACCACTTTACTGGGAGAAAGATTTATGAAACATTTAACTGACATTATTTCAGCCGAGAAACAAGAAAATACCTGCTATTGGGGCATTGGACGTCCTAACTTTCTTTCTTTCTTTCTTTCTTTCTTTCTTTCTTTCTTTCTTTCTTTCTTTCTTTCTTTCGCTAGTCCTTTTTTGAAACTCAAAATAAGCCCTTAAAAAAAAATAAGGCAGAATTGTTAAAAATGGAGCGACAATGATTGAATAAGACAGTGATTTTCATGGAAAAGGAAAGCAGTAATGTAAACTGAAAAAACAAAAACAAAAACAAATTGTATTTGTTTATACAGCATCTTTGTTTAAAGAGGAAGAAAACAGTCTGTGTGTGTGTGTGTGTGTGTGTGTGTGTGTGTGTGTGTGTGTGTGTGTGTGTGTGTGTGTGTTTGCCAGGGGCTAATTCAAGAAACCCATGCATGCATATGTAAAGACGCCACTCAGTAAGACAGGCTTAGTCAACACCGGACTCGCCCTCCGCTCGAACTCGAGGCTATTTGTTTCCGTTTATGTGAACACCTCCAGCTAAATCAACAGGCCGCAGCTATGCATTCGTTACTAGCTTTAGCACTTTAGCCTTCGGAGTGCTTCTCGGAAACTACTGAGGCGTTTGTTATTCCGTGTGCATCTGCTGTTGCATCTATACACTGTGATCCGATCTGAAAGGAAAATGCGGAGTCTCTAGAAGGGAAAGCCTTGTGTGCGTTAGAACAGATGGATTGCCAAAAAAGAACACACACACAGACACACACACAGACACACACACACACACACACACACACACACACACACAACTGTGTGCGAATCACTCTATTTTATAAAAAAAAGCTTGACACAGTGTTCTTTGTTTAGACGCAAACCAAATTGTTGAGGTTCAGCAAATCAGCTTCTTCTTGTCCTTTAACACATCCTTAGCCAATCAGCTTCTCACCAGAGGTCTCTGCATGCTTCCTGAAACAGTTGCATGACCTTACGAGCATGCATACTTTCTGCGGCTGTGTTTTGCATGTTGCGTACGGCTCCACAACTGCGAGTGACACATAGCCGGGATGAAGCTGAGTACAACAGAACACAATGGATATCATTGCCACCAGCATCTCCACTCTGACCCTTCTTGCAGGGTGGCTTGGTGGTTTGCACGTTCGCCTTCCAGCACTGGCGTCAGGGTTTCAAGGGTCTATCTGGGTGCAGTTTCCATTTTTTCTTCCACTCTCTGCATAGATTTCCACTGGTTTCCTCCCACATTCCACTGGTGTGTGAATGAGTGTCTCTGTATGTCCAGATATGGATTGGTCCTTGGTGAACCCCCCTAGTGGTCGATGAAGTCCTCCATGTGGATGGTCACTTCCAGTAGAGAGTGCGCTGTGCACAGTTGGCTTGGCCTGCTTCTTCCCAATCTTCCTGGAGTGAGGGTGTGATTGTGAAGAGTGCTGATTGTAAAGCCTCCTTGTGTATCTCGAAAGGCGTAAAGTGTAAAGAATTAATGCTAATATTTTGGGTTTTTTACACTTTTGACAGCAAAAAATTTGTTCTCTGACAAAATTCTCTCATTTCTCACTTTTAGATCAAAACAGTCTGAGTGTCTTTTTAATCTTTAAGCACTTTTACAGATACCTTGGAAATCACTCTGAGACTCACTCCTCAATGTCTTATCAGTGTGTGATGAATTATTAGCGAGTAATCCAGCTTGTTTGCTGCTTTATCCACATGTACATGCTCAACCTGCGTGCAGACTCTGACTGATCAGCGAGAGGGGGCAGGGCTAATGATATTACTGACCCAGATGTTTGGTTCCAGAAGAAAACTCTCTTTTTGTGCTCACAGAGCATTGATTTTCATTCATTGAATTTCCCTATAAATATAAATATCAAATTACTGCAAATAATTCATCATTTTATTGCATTTTCAGCCCAAAAACACTCTGGATGATCAATTCCCAAAAGGATTTCTGAGACCGAAAGTGCTTGTAGTCCTTACAAACAAAAAATCCCACCAAAAAAAAAATTATTATTGTTCAAAACATGGTCAGATTCATTTTACATCTCAAATGAAGACACATTTAAGCAGCTTAAGGTCTCCTTAAAAATAACAGCGTCAACATGCGTCCTATAATTACGTCACATTTTCTGGATGTCAAACTACAGAAAACATCCCACAAAATTGTTCTAGCATTAATGTCTTTGGAATCGTCCAGCGAATCACACAGACACCTCCTGTGTTTCATGGCACTGCCATGCGCACAACACAGAGAGTGACTGTTGTACGGTTTTCTCTGCAATTATGTCAGATTGTTCTCCAAACGAACCAAACTAACGTCATCTCCGCAAGTATGCCGAGATGTAATCAGCTTGTTTGTCAAACTCAGCCAATTGACATCTCACTCAGGCTTAACCACTTATCATTTCGCTCATCAGCCAGACTCGGACAAATCACCTTCTTGGTCGAGTTCAGCCAGTAGATTTTTTGGTCAGATTCAGCCAATAACCTTGGTGGTCAGATTTGGCCCAGTCAGGCCATGCTGTCTCGCTCTAGCTAAGAAATCATTCATCTCCATAAGCCTTTATCTGTCTGTGGCCTCTCAGCTCTGTTTACTTTATCGATTTCTCCCCCTCCATAGTCTCTTATATCATATTGAAGCCTTTGTGTGGGAGAGAAACAATCTGAGACGTTGCAGTTCAGTAGGTCAGTGCTGCCTGGGATATACTGGAAACCAATGCAGGAGAGAAGAGCTATCGAGTTTAGAACCGTAATCAAACAAGGCTGTTTGTGGTTTGAGGGAAAGAGCGACATTTAAATTGGCTTTTCAATTTTGGCTGTGCCTTCATAAAATTACATACACCAAGTCCAAATGTTTGTGATCACCACTCTAGGCGTGGGCTGGAGGGGTGCAAAGCTCCAGGCAGGGAGCAGGGAGCAGTGCAACTGTGTTCTTCAAAATGATGGTGGGAGTTGGAGATGAGATGGGTTGGTGATCATCTAAAATCCTGACCTCGCCAATGCTCTTATCTCTGAATGCAATCAAATCCTCACAACAGTGATCCCAAATCTAGTAAAACGCCTTCCATGGACAGTAGAGACAGTTAGTAGGTCGCCAATCAATGGCAGACTTCTTTCAGCAAGGTGTTGTGGAGCAGTGGAACTGTGTTCTCTCCAGTCATGAAGTGAAATCCAACATCCATTCTCGACCTCATTGGTGCTCTTGTGGAAGAATACATTCAAATCCTCACAGCAATGATCGTACATATAGCCAGCCATTGCCTTTCCCTCAAAGCTTAAGCAGAGCACTTTGATCTTCAGGTAACTCAATGCTGAGTTGCGCTTGGGATTCCAGTTACTGAGGGACACAGCATGGCATGGTCTTCATCCTCCAAGCTGGTTCAACTGGTTGAACATCTTCTCGTACAGCATAGGACGTTTGAGTTTGATGAACAACCTGTTCAAGCTAGTTAATTAAAGGTTAACCAGCATGACCATCTTGACCATGTTGACCAGCATGACCAGCATGATTGGCTAGCATGACTTGACTGAGATCCTGCTCCACCAGTATGATCAGCTTCACCAAGCTGGTCAATCAGTATGACCACGCTGGACAACTAGCTTGACCAAACTGGTCAACAATCTTTACCAAACTTGTCAACCAGTAGGACAGGCTTGACAACCATTTTGCTCTGGTTAGTCATGCTGGTGAACCAGTCAAACCATCAGCTAATACAAGAACATCATCTGCGCTGGTCAAAAGATGATTAAGTTGAGCAGCTTTCAAAGCAACTTGACCGTCAAAAGGATTTATCAGGGCACTCTACACTTGGCAGCAGGGATGTGTTCTTGGGGCAATGTCTTGTAGTGCACACTGAGTGCATTTTAAATACACTTGTTCCCAACTTTGAGATGCACCACACAGAAAAGGCCTAGAGGCACCATTCGACAAAATTGCAGCAGAACACAGGTGGAGAATTAGCTTGACTGTGTCATTTGGAAGGCAATTAGTTCCACCTGCAAGTCCTGAAAATTGCTGTTATTAAAGCTACAATCAAGAAGTAGTTTATATCAGCCGCAATGTGCCAGAAGGTTGTCCTACATTTTAAGAAATAGTTGTGAGACTTTTTGGTGACTAAATGAAGTTATATAGAGTGAAGAACCCTCGAAGAACCACTTCTTAGATTATACATTGTTAAATGTGTCTAAGGTTCTTTACGATGATCAACCATAATGTCAGGACCTCTTTGTTTCTACACTCACTGTCCAATGTTATCAGCTCCTCTCTGACCCTAAAGGAGCTCTTTGTGGTTCTATAATTACAGACGGTCGTTCCTCTGTTCCTCTGCAGACTTTATTCTCCTCCTTTCACCCTGATCTTCAATGATCAGGACCCCACAGGACCACCACAGAGTTATTATGTAACACTGACGTGGTGATGGCGTGTGAGTGTGTGCCCTGTCCACAGCGCCCGGTGCTTTGCTCAAGGGCATGTCTGCCATGTCCTGCCAGTATCAGGGATTTGAACCAGCAACTTACCAGTGACAAAGCTGGTTCCCTAACCACCAGGTCATGGCTGCCCACACAACGATGAGAAAGGGCAAGACCTCTGATTTGATATGACGTGTCTCATGTCTGTAGGTTACTCTGATCCTGAATGATCAAGCCTAGGATCTCTGGCTCTAAGACTGAACTTCCATTGAAACTAGTTTGTTTGGTGCAACCTATTAAATTTTAATACCTTACAAACTTGAACATATGGGGAGGTTTGAGGTTCATCCAGGCTCAAATGTATGTTCAGCTGGTTCATCTGGCTACTGACGTGTATGATTGAATGGCTTAAAGTGTGGCTCAGCCAATCAGTCAGTCAGAGTTTAGAGCCACAGCCATCTGTTTAATAGAACCTCTATGAAACACAGAGGCATGTTTTTGCCTACCTAAGAACAGCTCATAAATCTGCCATTAGAGATGGTATGTGGGTGTTTAGAACATGCATGGGGTCATAGTGTCCAGTGAAGAAACCGCAGGGGTTCTTCTTACTGGTGACGTCACCAGAGAAGCTCACTTTCCTCCCAAAATCCCTCGGTCAATTTTCATACTCCACCGTCAGCACTTTGGAGGCCTGGTTCATCGACTTACAGTAAAGGCAAATTTCTATGCAGCGGGGGAATTGCAGAGCACACAGCGTTCAAGAAAAACATTCAATTATCACCAAGCACTTGGTTGGGCAGATCTGCGAGTTTATGAGGGACGACAGGCCTGACCTTGACTGGCAGAAGTGTCTGAAACGTTAAAGACAAGGAGGCTTAGGGGCCACGCCTTTGGCCGGTGAAGAGATTTGACATTTCTGCTTGAGAGGGAAGAGAGTCGGACTGGGAGCCGCAGGGATTTGGTCGGAGAGAAGCTGGCCTCGTCGTGTATCTGTGTTCAAGGCTTAGCAACCCAACACCTGGGCCTCCAGCGTCAGTGTGTGTCTGTGTAGCATTCAACCAAAAGACCTTTCATTAAACAGACAGGGCTAAAAAAGACACTGGGCAAAAGTACTGGGACACTTGCTCATTCATGGTTTCTTCTCGAATCAAGGGTATTAAAGAGCTTTTAAACCGAGCCAAACCAAACACCAAACTGCCAAACCACAAATACGTAAGTAAAGTCCATATATGTCCAAGATCTACTCAAGTACAGCTATAAAGTTGTTGTACCTTGTAACTTGCCACCTCGGCTCCTCGTGAAGGTGATGAGCCAAAGGCAAAACCTTGGCTGTCCAGCAGCTCAGTGTCAGCAATTTACAGTCACGTCAACCAAAGGACCCATTTCTGCTTCATCAAAACATCCGCAGAACACCACAGTGCTCCTCCAGCTTGGACCACACCTTCACACAGCCTTCCTTCAAGCTTCCTGAGATCTACAGTGAACATGAACATACAGGCAGAAACCACATTCATCTGACCAGAGAACATGTTTCCAGTCACCAACAGTTCCATGCTGTGTCTCTTCACCCCCTGTAACCATAGCTTTGTGAGCAGAAGTCAGTAAAGGCCTTTCACGTGCCACCATATGTTAATGGTCTGCAGATCCCTGTGGGGTGTTCTTTCACAAACTGGTTGTGAAGGACCTTCGCTGACTTCGAGAAGCAATTCTTGCCTGGAAGCGAAGTCATTTTTATTCACAAGCTGTGAAACATGCTGATGGTCAATGTAGGTTTTGTCTTTGTTTGTAGACTGGGATTTCTGCCAGTGCTGGTAGACCAGTATGAGCTTCCATAACAGTTTATTTAGCTGCTTTCACACGATGGCTAATCATCTTCAGGCAACATGAGGTTACGTGTGTGTGTGTGTGTGTGTGTGTGTGTGTGTGTGTGTGTGTGTGTGTGTGTGTGAAAGCATTTAACCAGGTCTTCTTTCACATGGAAAGTAAATTAGGCCGTTAACTCTGACCTCTGACCTCTATAAGCTGCTTATAAGGCAAGAGTTCGCAGGTGGCACTCATTTCTGCCCTCAGAGGAAGTCGTGCTTCTATGAGCAGTGGGATTTGTAGTTTTATGTCATGGTTTTATAGCGTCTGATGGCAGGTGGATGTGACAGTAATGTATTCAAGTCAGATTCCTCCATATATTTTGGTCTCTAATAAAACATAAACCTCCTTTATATTTATATGCAGCTATGCTTTGCCAAAGGCCTCTGACTTTCTGTCCTAAACTAAAGACACACACACACACACACACACACAGTTCATACATATACAGGCAGTGTGTGGGAGGCCCTGCCCCAGGGTGTGTTCACCACGTTGACATTAACATCTGAAAAGAAGGTCAAACACGCATCTGGCATGAAGGATGCAGATGGATCCTAATCACACACACTGGAAGACCTGTCATAGACCTGACCTCCTAGAGGACACACACACACACACACACACACACACACACACACCAAAACCCACTTCTCAGCAGCAATACTGCACAGCTGTGGCTTCCATCACTACATTAATATTACATGTTACAGTATGTATTGCATGTTCCTCTCTCTCTCTCTCGCTCTCTCTTTCTCTCTCTCTCTCTCTCTTTCTCTCTCTCTCTCTCTCTCTCTCTCTCTCTCATTCACACATACACACACACTTTCACACAGACTGGTTCTTTCATCATATTCTCCTGCTTTACTTCACTCTGATTAAAGCTGAGAAGCCCTGGCACACACTCAGCATGGCCAGGGGTAGAAAAGCCTTTCCATAGGATTCCGAAGTGTGTCTGTGGGAATTTGTGCTCATTCAGTCAAAAGAGAATTGTGTGGTCAGGCACCGATGTTGGATGGGAAGGCCTGACTCTTCTGTCAGCATTCCAGATCATCCCAAAGCCACTCAGTCGAGTTGAGGTCAGGGCTCTGTGCAGGCCACTGGAGCTCCTCCACACCAAACATGTCAAGCCAATACAAATACACGCATAGACGCATACTGGAAGAGGAAAGGCCCGTCCTCAAACTTTTTCCACGAGGTTGGAAGCATAAAATTGCCTACACTGCCTCTGTGCGATGCAGCACTAATATTACCATTCACTGTGACTAATGGAGTCGAAGCCAAAGCCTTAAAAAGCAGCCTCAGCTCATTATCCCTCCTCAACCAAAATTTACTGTTGACATTCTGCAGTCTGCTAGCCAGTGGTCTCCTGCAGTCCACCAAAGCCAGATTTGATCATCAGTCTACCAGATTACAGGTGAAAGACACTATATGTCCAAATGTTTGTGGACACCCCAATGAATGAATGCATTCAGCCACTTTTAGCTGCACACATTGCTCACACCGATGTGCAAAGTCTCTGTAGAGAAGTATTGCCAATAAAACTCTTGGAGTTAATTATACAAACATGAACCTAGTGGCACCATGCCCAATACCAGGGGTGGACTAGAGGCCTATAAAGCAGCAGATGATGTTGGGTGGTCCTGACCTCACTAACACTCTTTCTGTTGAATGCAATCAAATCCTCACAACAATGTTCCAAGATATTGGAAAGACTTTCCTGGACAGTAGAGACCGTTACTCCAACAAAAGCACGATAAACTATTTAGGGAGCAATTAATAAGCAGCTGCCCTAATACAACTGCCTTTAAAGAGCTCATGAGATCATATAAGTTGACATACTTTCTCGTGAGCGAAAGTGAAATTCACACACCTTTTGCAGCACCTTTACAAAGGCCGTTCCTGACTGACCTTCAAAAACCATTGAGATTCCTGACCATGACTTTGAATGACACCGGCTTCAGCTGCCGAGTGTCATTCAGAAGCACCTTTTTACTCCATAACATAATAATAACGCCACACTTGACACACTCTAGAAAGAATGTGGATTACCCCGAGAAAGCTGCAGAGAGCTATGCAGGCTGTTAGCGATGTGCTCGAAAAAGGACGCTTCATTAGGAGTTCTGCACAACCACTCCATTGGAAACCATTCACAGTAATTAATGATTACAGCCCAAATACCCACTTCAGCTCCAGCGACCTTCTGCTGGTAGTGCGGCACTACTCCAAATGATACGCACGCAGGTGTAACTATCTGAACCAAGGAACATCTCGAAACGATCGCGGCACTTAACGTTAATTAGTTGTAATACTTCGCTTTCGGGGGGAAAGTAAAGAACACGCAAGCAGTAGCGTAAACGCCTCCGAGAAAATAATGGTCCGATTTTTCTTCTCCCTCCACCTACATCCACAACTGCCACTAAGTGAAAACGGCATGACGCCCCGTGAGGCGAGACGAGCGGAGCTAGTTAAGAACGGTATGCATTTGTCGCTGTCTGCGAGTTTCACTAATTAGCTAAAGTGACAACGCGTTAAAAACTCCGAGCTGCGCATGAGAGTTTTTGCGGAGTTTCCTAGCAACGAAAAACGTACACTTACAGATCATCACAGCTGCGTATAATGACCGAAGGTGTGTGAGTTTCTTCTTCTTTAACAAGTAGGCCTACATAACTGCCACAGAGCAGCAACGGTGAAGTGCTAGTGCAGCTCAAAAAATTCAAGTAGCGTGAAAAACCTCCTTTTTCTTAATTTAATTAAAAGAATAAACTGTCATATTAAATTCGTTTTTTTTCCCCTCAGTGCTCCAAACTCCTCTTTTCAGATGGAAGTAAAATTTCATGGGGTGCCTCCAGGACCAGGGTTGAGGGCAGGGGTAGGCGATCCCACTCCTGTGCAGGAAGCTGGCACTCCAAGACCAGGACTGCCTACTCTTGTTCTAGAGTCTGGAGGAAGAGTGGAGAAGCGTAGAGCAGGTGTTATGTGGGTGGTGGTCATTCTCAGCACTGCAGTGACACTGACTAACTGGTTCATTAGTGTGTGTTGCACTGGTTATGAGTGGATCAGACACAGCAGTGCTGCTGGAGTGTTTAAACACTGTGTCCACTATATCACTGTGTCCCTACATAGTTGCATTGCAGATGTAAACACAGTTTGTGTTGGTCATCCTCCAGTCCTTCATCAGGACTCACAGGATGCTGCCCACAGGACGCTGTTGGATATTTCTGGTTGGTGGACTGTTCTCGGTCCAGCAGTGAAACTGAGGACTGCTGTGTCTGATCCACTCATACCAGTGCAGCACACACTGACACACCACCCACACATGATACTTGCTCGGTGATGGTCCTGTGGGGTCTTTCACCAAGATCATCAGATCCTTTCCATCCTTTAAGTTGTGAGGTGGGGCCTCCATGGGCATCCCTTAGTTTTGAGCACCCATGAATCTGACACCAGTTCACCAGTTGACCTTCTTTTCAGCACGTTTGGTAGATACTGACTACTACATATCAAGAACACCCCACAATACCTGCCTGATGTTTTGGAGATGTTCTGTCCCAGTCTCAGATTCTAACACGGGCATATTTTCCCTCATCGTCACTGACTGTTCACTTGCTGACTGACATTTTTACCCCTTGACAGGAGCCACAGCAGATGATGGTAATGACAATGTTTTTCACTTCAGCTGTCAGTAGTCATATAGTTATGGCTGATTGGTTTATGTTCAGATTTGTACGGATGTTTCTCAAAAGTTGTTTTTCGCTGGTTTATTCCAGTCTGATGCTGGTGTCAAAAGATAACATATGCTGTTTTACTGGTCTGCTGCTGGTCTGCTGCTGGTCTGGTTCTGGTCTGGTGCTGGTCTGCTGCTGGTCTGGTTCTGGTCTGGTTCTGGTCTGGTTCTGGTATGGTGCTGGCGTGGTGCTGGTCTGCTGATGGTCTGGTTCTGGTCTGCTGCTGGTGTGGTTCTTGTCTGGCTCTGGTCTGGTTCTGGTCTGGTGCTTGTCTGCTGCTGTTCTGGTTGTGGTCTGGTTCTGGTCTGGTGCTGGTCTGCTTTTGGTCTGATTATGGTCTGGTGCTTGTCTGCTGCTGCTCTGGTCTGGTTCTGGTCTGGTTATGGTCTGGTGCTGGTCTGCAGCTGGTGTGGTTCTGGTCTGGTTCTGGTCTGGTGCTTGTCTGCTGCTGTTCTGGTTGTGGTCTGGCTCTGGTCTGGTGCTGGTCTGGTGCTGGTATAGAGCTGGTTGACCTTAATATAGCTCATTACTTTATCATTGAAAGTGAATGTAAAATGATGGTCATTTTGGAACATTTCTATTGGACCATTCAGTGTTTACTGATCTGGTGCTGATTCACCAGTATACCAGTGTCCATAATACCTCACGGGCTGTTTTTATTTATTTATTTATTTATTTATTTATTTAGTAGTCACAATATCAACTTTCATTGCCAATGTCGAGAAACCCAGTATTCAGGATACAACACGTGCTGGTTTTGGAGGACTCTGCTGGTCTGGTGCTGGTGTGACCAGCTGGCTTTTTTTTCATTTCGTTTTTTGCTGACCAGAATACCAGTCATCTCACATGCTGTTTTTGTTGTTGTTGTTCTTCTTCTTCTTTTGTTTATTTATTCATTTATATATTTATTTTGCTCATTCATGCTGGTCTGGTGCTGGCGCAGTGCTGGACGGCCAGAAATCCAGTGTTCAAAAGGGGAGAAGAAGGGCTGTCCCAGCTTTTACACCCTGGAATTCCAGGCCCATCAAAGGGAATTAAACCAACCACGTCCCGCAGGAGCCAAAGCATATAAAGGGTCTAATGATTGTGGGTTCGCAGTCTTACTCCAGACTACACATAATTTGAGCGTAATCTGTGAATACCTGCCGCAGCAATCAGACTGTTCCGGCATTCTTTGCCGTGCACTGTAATTTATGCGCTGAGTGAACGTGCGGGGAGACCCACTGAAATCCACAGTCAGATTCCTCGCATGCTTTTCATCCCGGGTCAATATACATGATACGTAGACCTCGGCGTTTCGTACATCGTGTCTTTAGATCCTATTGTAAGCACTGAACCTCGCGCATTATCCTCAAAAATGTACATTAAAACAGTTCGATCATCAGCTCCGAGCTCAGTCCCTTCATTTAAATTCGTCTCAATTTCATTCTATCCCTTTTTCACGTTTATTTTTTATTCCATATTCCCTGCCTCTGTGCATACCTTCCAGACCCAGGCTCCATCCTGCTTTAAATGTATAGCCGTATCTCTCTGTGGAAATTAAACATCTCCCACAGCCTATAAATGTTAATTTAAATCCTGCCGACGAACAGAGTATTGTTGTCTGGGGAATCCAGCCCTAATCCACGGATGCCTCAGCAAACTCCATATGATGATTAGGTATGCTCTACTGAACTGAGGACGGGCGAGCTACAAAAATATGCACTCATGATAGTACTGCCATCTCTGCCCCATCTCCCTCATACGTTCTTTCAGCCTGTCTGCCTGTATCGGCTCCTCATGCTTTGTTTAGAATCAGTCATAAACACCCACAAGCACTTTATTGGGAGCACGATACGGATACTGGTTCGCACCTCCTTTAACTCTGAGAACAGAGTCTTCGTTTGAATGAATATCAACTGATATAAAGCTGAGATCGATCACTGGCATTCCAGAGTTTGGCTCCATCCAGCAGGAGAAACACTATTCCGTATACACCCCATGTCCTAAGGGTCCAAAAAGACCCGCTTTCAATAAACCCCTAAAAATAGCATAATAGAGTTTTAAACCCTCAGGTGGATTAGGCCAACATTCAGCCCTCTGACCAGCCCTCTGACCAGCCCTCTGACCCCTAATACATAGGATGCTCCCAGTGCTGGGAGGGTGAAGACAAGCACATGCACATTTCTTAATCTGCCGCCATTGCATCATTGCTGGGATGCCAACAAATTCGGAGTAAAGCGCCTGGTGCCCAGCTCAGATACAATGGTTAACAGATGCCTGTGCCAGCCAGCATCACACTGGCTGTGATGTATGGAGAGTGCGCCATCTATCTACCCAGAGAGCATAGCCAATTTTACTGTCTCAGACTCAAACCAGGATTCGAACCCATGACCCTCAGATCATAGTTCCAGTGCATTAGACTGTGGAACCCCAACTTTGCAAGTTCTCTGAGGCACGGTAGCCTTTCTGTCTGCTCCAACCAGATCAGCAGCACTGATCAATCCCTAACAATAACATCACACTCAAATCTTATTGTCTTCATTCTGAAGGTTGATGTGGACATCTGAAGCTCTTGGCCTTCTTCTGCATGATTTTATTGGGGATAAGGTGGGCTGGCGATCATTTAACGTCCTGACTTCACTAATGTTCTTGTGACTGATAAAAATGATCATATCAATGCTCCAGAATCAAGTAAAAATCATTTCCTGGACCGTAGAGACAGTAATTCCAACAAAAGTGGGATGAACTCTTTTTAAAACCCTTGATTTCAAAAGAAACAACGAGTACGTAGGTTCCAAATTACCTTTGTCCACATACTTTATTTGGGCATGCTCTGTCCAAGGCTTCATTGGACATTGTTTTGTCCGACTACTTTTTAATGGCTTTTTGATATTTAGATAAAAGCTTGGCAAGCAGCATATAATTCACTCACAAAGCCTTCCAGCGAACAAACGACTGGCAACCTGACAGGACTCACCCAAGAGTTCCTTTCTGAGTTCACGGAAGGTCAAAGAAGTTAACAAAGGAGGCAATTATGAGGAGAATAAGATGAATAGTTCCGGTTCCAAAATCTGATTGGCTGATGACCACCGACAATTTGAATTCCTCATCAATACGCCAAGTTATGTAAAAGCATTGTGCCGTTGATGGAACAACATCTAACTATGTTGCTTGGCTGCAACAGCCAACTGTTAAGGGACTACATATCTTGGCTGAAAATTTGCTTATTGTGATTATTATTCAAATAAAATAGTCCACTCGTTGATACAATCCATGAAGGCCCCACCTCACAACTGTAGAACTTAAAGGATCTGCTGTTAAAGGGTCTTAGGAGGTGAAGTCCATGTCTTGATGGCTTAGAACTGTTCTGGTGGCACGAGGAGAACCCACTCAGAAGGCAAGTTGTTTAATATTTTTATTGACAGGTAAACATTACGTCCAAATGTTTAAGGGCACTCTTTCTAATGAAACTATTGGCACCAGGCCTAATGCCAGGGATGGGGTACAGGCAGGGCTGGACTGGCAACTTAATACAACCCTGTTTTTTTTACAAACTGTTCCACCAATGACCTGGTGGGGTCATTTGTGGGATGATTCATTTGGTCAACCGGGGCGGGGGCGGCCCACTGGGATTTTTCTGGTTCTCCTGATGGACGGTTCGTCCCCAAGTAGAGCTGTACAACACCCCTGAGCACTGAGCTGAGGAGGAGTGGAACTCTGCAATGATGGCACTCCATCCAGGACTTCTGAGATATGTTGGGAAGTTGGGGATGAGGTTGAGTAATGATTATCCAATGCTCCTGTTGCTGAATGCAATCAAATCCAAACCTGTGTGCAATAAACAGGAAGGTGTCCCAATACTTTTGTGCATATAGTGTAGCAAAAAGTATTAAGCACATCTGCCAGCTCTCTGTCTCAGGCTTAAAAGTTAAAATTAGCTTCTGTGCGTAGAGCGTTTAGCTCCCTCCTCAAGCCATTGGCCTTCTTGCTCCATGCTGACTTCGGGCAAAGCGAGTGACCTTTCCAAATGCGTTCGCTCACCACTATCTCGGCTGCCTTGCACTTGGTGGTATTTAACTAATGCCAGATATTGATGTTTGAAACAAATCATATTTGCACATCGTCCTCCTCAAGCCAACCTTTACAGAAATATTCTACGTTCTTTGTCATTCAGCAGCTATCCTGCCTTTCGGGGTCTTAGCAGACGAGTCAGCGTCTGTCGTTGACTTCTTGCTCCTTTCGCAGTCTGAACGTCATCCAAAGCAGAAGCCTCCAAATGGGTTCTGGATTTCTCGATTGCTGACCTCTCGCTTTCTTTCTCTCCTCTCACTTTTTTTCCATTTCGTACAGAAATGTTCCTCGTTTTTAATAAGCCAGCTTTACAGCAGCGCTCGGCCCACAATGTCAAGTTGGGGGGGAATAACTTTACGGGATTAAAGGCAGCATGTTTCCATTCGGAGTGGATTACAGTAAGCTCTGCTTATTGAGTTCTCTGATACGAGCCTGTCATGAGAAGTCCCTTAAGACCGTGTAATGATATCAGTTGGACAGAGAGGAAATGAATGGTTTAAGTTGTGGATTTAATTTGGAGTAATTTGCTCTGAAGAAGTTAAATTGGTGCCACATTGGCTCAAGTCGTGGTGTTAATATTCATTCAGTCAGGCTGTAAGTGTTTACTGTGATTTGTGTCAAACAATGCTGCAGATGATGCCACATTGCCATACCAAACTCCAGCTTTTACATCCATTTTAAAGCCATCTGTCATTTTATTTTAGACCAAGACTGTGCCAAAAAAGTAGGGAAGAAGTCTAGCACACTGCGGCTCCTATGCTGGTAGATGCTGAAGACCGCTGCTCGAAAGCTATTTTCAGTAGTGAGGAACTTTCAAGGAACTTCAGAAGGTCCAGATTTCTACTCCAGCCACAACACTTAAGGCGTATTCAGACCGGATTTGTTTTACATGGGAGGTGGACATCTGTAAAATTTATGAGCAGGATGGAGGTGGCTACTTGATTCATGCTCTGCAGTTGCAGTAAAAAGAAAAATGCATAATACACAGTTTCTGATCTTTGAAAATAGTAATAATGCAGTAATAATGGAATTTCAGTTGAAACATAAGCACAACCCATATGCTGACTATAAGCTACACTACGTGCATCTCCTGGATTTGGATGTAAAGTTTGCCACAGACTTCAACCAGAGCTATCTGTTCCAAGCTTTAAAAAGAAAACATATATGTTTAACATATTTTGTTATTTACTATTTTTATTGTTCAGTATTATCCCTTCTCATGACTTTTATTCTGAAATTTGAACACAGTGTGAGCAAAATAAGAGCGCAAACAGCCCCTCCCTTCTCCTCTGTAGCCCAATATCTTGGTGAGTGATGCCATTAGCCCCGCCCCCTCTTGCTGATCAGTCACCAGCCTGTTAGCAATGGTGTATCCAGAACTTTGCTTTAATGCAGCCTTGGTACATATACCCATAAGCACCACCTACCCAACTGGCCTGGTTACTGTAACTGTAGCTTACATTTAAGCACCATTGCATACCTAAATGTACCTGATTGGTTTGCACATGGAGAGCAGGGACATGTCCCTACCAACATTTTGGGAGGAAACAATTGTCCTTATCCATATTTTAAAGAAAAAACAGCCATTAGAGGTGTACTTTGTGCATTTCTGCTGCTGGATAAATGGTGAGGGTTGCGTCAGGAAGGGCATCCGGCATAAAATTTGTGCCAAAACAATAGTACATAAATATGACTGCCATACCGGATCGGTTGAGCCCCGGGTTGACAGCGACCACCTCCAGTGCTGTTGCCCGGTGGGGAGTGGACTACTGTAGGTCAGGTACCATCGAGGAATAGAGGAGGAGGGCGGGCTGGACGGATGGTTGGTGTGGCAGTGCAGGAGGCAGGGGATGGGGCAGGACTGTGGCAGATGCTCCGCTGTGGCGACCCCTAAAGGGAGCAGCTGAAAGAAGAAGAAGATCAATATTTTAAAGAACTTTGATGTTATTTCAGATTATGTGTCAAGATGACATTTGGGCATTCAGCCATTTCATTGGCTGAAACTCCCTGCCTGTTACAAACTACTATGTACCCCATATGAAGGTATATATGATATAATAAAGCCCCCGAAAAAATGCTAATGAGGTCTTTTCAGCATTTCTATTGGTCTATACAACATGATATATTCTAACAATATAAAACACAAACTTCCTTCAAATCAATGGTATTGTTGCCTGTTTGCTTATATAAGCAATATCTTCTGTAAGCCGTTCTGTGATGAGCCTCAACTAAATGCCATACATGTAACAAACCAAATCACAGCCTTCAAACTCAACTTCCTCTTTCACAATCAGAAACTTTAAAAATGGATCCGGGCTCGGAGAAACGCTCCGTTTAAACCCCACTCATTGCCCCGTTCATGCCACCAAATGCTCCTTTTCTCTGTGCCATATTTAGCTGGATTCAACTTTAAAATATGACCCGCTAAATTCATCACTGTCAGATGCAGGTCAGCGCTCGGCCAGCGGCTGATGATAAATGCACACTTTAAAACAATTTATCTGCTTTATAAAAAGAACTGCTGTGGATATTTCTGTTTTCCGCTGAGTCTATATTTTAAGCAAACCGACAGGAGCTGGAAGCATGAAGATAATGTGTCACCAAGAGACAAAAGTGGACAAGCTGAGCATCAAATGAGGTTTGGGGGTTTTAATCAGGGAGTCTATAATGAAGAGTGTGAACGCGAAATTGAAAAAGGGGATTGTATGGAGGGGATTTGGCTTAATCTGTGAGATAATCACATTGGTTTTAGAAAATACTGTGTGTACAGTAGATCATCAAATTTCATTTTACTCACTTTTTTTTTGGATATAAAATGAATCTGGCAGCGGTTCTGTGTACTGTGTCCAGATTTTTCTGATGAATGGACCAATAGAAATGCTCCAAAATTAGCTGTAATAAAATGTGTTGCATATATGTAAAAAAAAATGCATAAAAAGGGACACTTTCATAACAATAAACAAAAAATGCATGTAAATAGTGATGAATGGTTGCATAAATATGTTAAACACAGTCTATATAATAAGACTTTATCATGTTTTGGTCACAGAATTTCAAGGAATTTTATTTGTAAAATAAAAATTTAAATTTAAATTTTAGTTGTTATTTACTAACATTCCTATATTACTTGATGATGTGGGTGGTGGGTCGTTCTCAGCACTGCAGTCACACTGACATGGTGGTGGTGGTGTGTTAGTGTGTGTTGTGCTGGTACGAGTGGATCAGACGCAGCAGTGCTGCTGGAGTGTTTAAACCCCTCAGTGTCTCTGCTGGACTAAGAACAGTCCACCAACCAGAAATGTCCAGCCGACAGCATCCTGTGAGAACTGATCAAGGACACGCTAACACACTGACACACCACCACCATGTCAGTGTGACGGCAGTGCTGAGAACGACCCACCACCCACATAACAGCTGCTCTGTGGTGGTCCTGTGGGGTCCTGATCATTGAAGATCAGGGTGAAAGGAGGAGAATAAAGTATCAGAGGAACAGATGAACTACAGTCTGTGATTATAGAACCACAAAGAGCCCCTGTGTGGTCAGAGGAGCTGATAGAGTGGACAGTGAGAGCAGAAACAAGGTGGTCATTGACTGGTGTACGGTCATTGATTAGATTTTCGTATCGGTTACCTCCTGTAACATTGCTATTGTGGATCTACAAGGTTTTTGCCGGACAGACACGTCAAAGCACTTCTGATTGCGTTCGTATGATCCTGTATCAGGTAACAGAGTCTCTCAGGCCTGTAGCTTTAACATGGGATCAATAGAAACTCAACAAGCAGAGCTTTTGTTAACTGTTCTGAACAGTCCATTTTAAATGTACACAGAGATATCAGTGTTATCATTTCGGTTCATCTTTTATGTTTGCCAGGCAAACACTACAGCTGGAGAAGGAGCCGAAGGAGTGGTTCTGATAAGAAAACACAGACGTGAGCCATGAAAGAACGATCAGAACATAGAAGCAGAGTTATTATTATTATTATTATTATTATTATTATTATTATTATTATTATTATTATTATTATTATTATTATTATTATTAATAATAATAATAATAATAATAATAATAATAATAATAATAATAATAATAATAAATCTCTGATTCTCTTACTACTGAGAACTGAATTAAATCCAAGTTTAAATGCCGAAGGAGCTCCCAGTGCATGTTTACTGCTCTGTCCACATGTACATGATCAACCTGCATACAGACTCTGACTGATCAGCAAGAGGGGCAGGGCTAATGACATCACTACTCCAGAAACTGGTATAGAGTGAAATGAAGGAAGAGGCTGTTTGCACTTTTTTGCACACACAGTGTTCAAATTTCAGAATAATAGCCCTGAGATTGGATAATACTGATACACACATAAAAAACAAAAATACTAAAGGACATTCAGGTTTATTTTTGATATTTTAACAGCTGTCAAGTATTTTGAACCACAAATTATTATAATCATCTAATTATGATAAATAATTCATGGAAATGATTGGATTTTCAGCTCCAGTACATTTTGAAGGATCAATTTCCAACAGAATATCTGAGACGTAAAATGTTCATAAGCAATATTTTTACATCTCAAATGCAGGATGTCCTTAATATAATAAAAGTATGTGAAACTGTTGAAATTGTACACAAAATTGGCCTTGGGTTCTAAAGGCTCATTATGTTAGAACCTTATTTAAACTTTTAAAAGCTGTTTTTTTCCCCCCAAACATCATGGATCTCCCAGTGGTTTTCCTGTGGTTTCCCTTTGGTAGAACCCTCTGCGAGGAGTGAGTTGTACATTCTTAAACTTCATAATGTGCCTTTAAATGTAAGGTTGACATTTTTTGCCGCTAATTGCAGCTTCTTTAGAGACTGTAATGGTATAGCTTCACAGTTAAATTAGACAGGAAAGCACTAAATGAACCCTAACCCTAATGTTAACCTTAAAGAAACACTAACCTGAAGCAACATTTAGGCGAATTGTGGCCATATTTTTCTACTGAACGTCTTCCAGACATGACATCATCGTCTAAATCCCAAATCCTGTCTTTGTAAGGCCTTGATTGACAGCATGGCTCATAAGCATTCATGCAAGCTTAAGTCTCCTGAATTCTGCTCTCTGTGTCGAGTGTGTTTTCCTGATATTTCCAAACCTGCTGGGATCAGATCATCAGAGAAATATCACCATTTAAATGGCATTACGTTGGTGGGTCCGTCGCTTCCCAGTTAAATACCAGCAGTTTTTTTTTTATATATGAGCTCTCCGTTGGACTTTAGAATGAAGTGCTGCATGAAGGTTAGCTCTTGACATCCATCACTTCATTATTGGAGGATGTGGGGATCTCTGTAAAGACCAGGCCGCCGCTCTTTCATCAAGTAGTGGACACGAGTGCCATTTAAGTGAGCAAAGGCTGCCATGATGAAGTCAATCCCGAACTTCAGCTTCCACTCCAATCAGGCATACTAAAACAGTGCGACCGGAGGAATGTTCCCTGCTTTCGGGAAACACGGTGCTATAAAAGAAACCTGACATATTTTATTAGCAGGCTGTGTGTGTGTGTGTGCATTTGCACATCTGTGTCAGCAGTGGGTCCAACATAAAGGGGTGTCTATATGTATGCAGCAGGATGATAAGACATTAATCTAATGGCAATGTTTAAATCCAGGAATGGACTCGAGGGGTATAAAGCTGCCTAACATTGAGCCGTGGACCATAATATTATGACCACCTCTGTGATCCCTCCCCTCTGACCATACAGGAGCACGTCGTAGTTCTATAATTTGAGACTGTAGTCCATCTGTTTCTCTGCATGAAACCTCCTTTCACCCTGGTCTTCAACGGTCAGGGCACCAATTGGCTAATTAAGGTCTGAGAGCTCGGTCAATGTCATGAGTGCTGAAAATGTTGACGTCATGCCTTTTAGAGATCATCCGTCTGCAGCTGGGTTAACTGTTCCTTTTGACCGGGGGTGCCCAAACTTTTGCATGCCACTGCAAACGCAGATTTAAGCCACTAATTCAGCTTGAAGAATGACTGCCAGCTATTCCAACGGAATCCGATGTGAAATCGCACTTAATTAACATAGAAAGGAAAGAAATAAACAAGATGCCACATAGAGGCACTTAATCTGGTTATCCAGTCAGTTTGAGAAACAGCTGGAGAGTTGGCCAGCTGTGCCTTTTAAAACAGCTGTATAAATTTGATAATGCTTTAATCTCCGGCAGACCTGCGAGGAGAGCAGGGCTGCGTTCATGGCGTATATTTCTTACGACGCATCCAAACATCTCCGGGTGTGTTTCTCGAAGACGGCTTGCGATGAGTCAGTTTTAATGGCTTTGGATGCTATAGTTCACAGTCTATGGTGAATTCTATGAAGGGCCTCTAAACACACACACACACACACACGGACGAACGCAAAAGCCTGGAAATCCTTGAGCGCTTTACTTTGCGAAAATAATGTGGACGCTCCCTCGGGTCCAGGGTCTTATGGACATATTTGCGGGCAATTATTCCTCGGGGAGCTCTGGAAGCCATTATCCTTCCACGGTCAAAACACCACACTAATCTTCCCTCTCTCACTCCCTCACTCTCTCTCTCCCTCTCGCCCTCTCATGCTAGCTTGACTGCTCAAACCGTTCCCTAGTCCTCTCCCGTGTCTCAGACATCACACACGGCATTCATTATTTCTCAAGGCTTTTTGTCTGTGGCATTACACAAATCCCCTAAGCAGCGCACATTACTGGTGGCTGTAAATACAAACGCGCGGTGCAGGCGGCTTAGGCCGAAATAAAGCAGTAATAATAGCTTCGGCACTAATAGAATGGTTCAATGAAATAATCTGCTGTCGCGGCCGGAGAGGAAAAAAGTGGGATGTCGTTTTGAGTGAAACAGAAATCTGAATGCAGAGCTTCATTTAATTAAAAAATAAATAAATTAATTAATTAATTAATTCGGGATTTCATATATGGATATAAGTATGTCATGTTATTTTGTTCACGATGTTATGATTCTTATGCATGACTGAAAAACAGCCTGGATAGCTCAAGCTGGTCAAGCTGGTCAAGCTGGTCATGCTGATGGATGGGCAGAGGGTTTGTTTCTGTTTGGGTTAGTTGGGAGTAGATGGTCTGCTGTATAATCAAACTGACCAGTATGAGCTTGGACAAGGGGGTCAACCAGCCCCGTAATCACAAGAGAATAGCAGCCTGCTGGTGGCAAATCTGGTGGTCCACTGGTGTTTTGGGTGGTCCACCAGCAGAATCGAAATGCCACTTTTATTACTCGTTTTACATTCTGAATGCAATTTCTTTCATTATCTGTGGATATTTGTTTATTAAAATAAATAAATAAATAAATGATAATAATAACAATATATATATATATATATATATATATATATATATATATATATATATATATATGCAGCTATGATGTGGGTGGTGGGTCATTCTCAGCACTGCAGTGACACTGACATGGTGGTGGTGTGTTAGTGTGTGTTGAGCTGGTACGCAGTGGGATCAGACACAGTAGTGGCTGGAGTCTTCAAACACTGTGTCCACTCACTGTCCACTCTTTTAGACCCTCCTACCAGAGTCTCCACCTTGTAGATGTAAAGTCAACACAGAGAAGCTCATCTGTTTCTGCACAATTTGTGTTGGTCATCAGTAAACATATGATGCCGCCCACAGGATGCTGTTGCAGGATATTTCTGGCTGGTATTCATTGGTCTATTTCTTGAGGGGGCTGAACGTTCCAGAGGCATCCAGGCACCGAGGAGGCCACGCAGGGATACGTACTGTGGGCTTTCTCTGCTGACTTCAAGTCGAGATTGGTACGGCACTCAGACGAAGATCACATGGCTTCCGCCGAGCCAAAGTGTCATGACACAGAGTGTAATTACACGGCAACAGCTGCGAGTGTTTTTGTTTTATGGAGACCGCCACTGCCAGGATGGCCCATCTATATGGACGGGCCACCGTAATGAGTAACCAAAGCTGCTCTCAGGGTCGCAATTACACACATTCGCAGATACGTCCGTTTATTACTGCTGGATCACTCTGTTCTGAGGGGTGAGAAGCCACTGCTTTTGAAAATACATACTTTTAATGGAGTGTAATAAAAACCTTTCTTGCTTAGGCCTCACCTCGTCTCAGCCATGGAAGCTGATGGGCTATTTGGGGTTTAGACTGTCTAAGCGAATGTCTGTGTGAGTGTGTGTGCGTGTGTGTGTGTGTGTGTGTGTACGCATGTGTCTGTGTGTGTGTCAGCGCTGGGAGACATTAGATTAGATTAACTTACTTTGTGTGTCTAATGGGGTGTTACAGGGGTCTTATACACACCATTGCTAATCTATTTAAACCCCACACACCTCGCCGCTCTGGGTGTGCGCTGACTGTGTATACACATTCGCTAAGTCGCAGCATATGGTCAGCTCGCGACTGGCGCTCAAAGCGCTTTAGACTGGAGCACTTTCGGTTTCCGACTGGGACGCGCACATGCCGTACTAAGAGAAAATCGAATCCTGTCATTTTCTAACGTAAGTCTGATTATGCAGTCCAGGCATCACTTCACAGTGCACGCTTCAGCGTAAATGCAGGGTAGCCGTGCTGCTGTGAGAACAGCTTTAAATGCTTGTAGGCTTGACCTCAATAGATGAGTCACCTCTAGGGCCTTCAGCACTGGTGCCGTGGTGCTTATATGTAGGTACACTGTGCATATCCACGTGTGTAGGGGCTGATTCACCATATATCGAACTATAAATAGCGGGGTATATGTGCTTTGATTTCGACTGTGATTGCCGGGAGCACAGACTTGCATTAAAACCAAGCGAAGATGAGTTGCATTGACGATCTGCTTCCAGTGGCACGTGTCAAGGGACGGATCTCCGTTTTTGACAGCCGCCGAACAGCCAGTTCTTGAAGTCGATGTGTTGCAAGCAGGGAAAATTGTGAGACACTGACAAAAAAAAAAATACAAATGAACTGTGATGGTAAGCTTACTGGGTTAGAACACGTTGAAAACATCAGGCAAGTCTGTGGTGTTGTTTACATGCAGTTGCTGGTACCTACCATATGTGACCGTAGGTCAAACTGTTGGGATACTGGTCATAAAGAGCAAGACCAAGCAGGTTGAACAGTCGGGTTTGCTGGTCTCGCGGTCGCATATTAATTAGTTCGGTCGTTGCTTGTGGACCAGTATGTTCCCTACTGGTCATACTTGACACCCTGCTTGGTCTTGCTGATCATACTCATCAACCAGCTTGGTCTTGCTGGTCATGCTGGTCAGCCAGCTTGGTCTCGCTGGTCATGCACATTAAATTGTCTGACTGCTGTTTGTGGACCAGTATGTCTACTGGTCATACTTCTGACACCAGCTTGGTCTTGCTGATCAGTCATCAACCAGCTTGGTCTTGCTGGTCATACTGGTTGACCAGCTAGGTCTTGCTGGTCATACCGGTTGTCCAGCTTGGTCTGATCGATCATGCTTTTAGCTCAACCGTCCAACTTAAACAATGACATAGCCTATGCTGCTCAAGAACTTAGAAGATGATCCAGCTTAACCAGGCTGCTCTTTTTTCAGCAGGGATGTTCTCCACCACCGCACATGCACTGTGGTTGAGCGCGAACGTGGCAGCACTGCTTTTCAGCTCCTCAAAGCCAATGGCAGTAAACGCCGCGAAGCTGCTAACACGCCTGACCTTTTCACCTGTCCGTAATCATTCAAATTAGCCTGGCCATCTTCACCACAAGGGCTGGGGTGTCAATTAGCTCGCTCGATGTTCACGCTACCGCTCTTTCATGTGACATTATTGATCTGCGCAAGCGGTCACTTCAGGTGCAGGTGTGTTCATTGACTCAATAACAGCCACTTTGTTGGCGTGGCTGTGAACCAAAAGATCGGATTTGTGCGGAAATCTGGTGTAACGGAATTGTGTAATGAAGCTCGGAACATAGCGAAGCCAGAGTAGATGTTTCCAACAAGGACCTATACTGGACGCCCAGTGGCTGCTGACCGTTTGTTAGTGTTGAGTTCAACGCTTAATTGCGTGATCAACCGTGACAGTAATCGGTAGATTACTGCTCACTAATAAGACTGATGGTGACGGGCCGAATCCCGTCTGCCCAGCCAGCGAGCTCCCTCTCTGCTTCCCAAACTTCAGCCCAAAGTAGTTACCGTGGGAGGAGGTGGCCCGAAAGAAAACGGAAAAGGGTCCGAGGGGAGAGATCTGTTTCTTCTCCGCTGCCTGGCAATGCTGGAGTGTGCGCAGTCCGTTAGCAGTGTGATCCTACAGGCCGACCACACATTGTTGGGAGGCGCACACACACACACACACACACACACACACACACACACACACACACACACACACACACACACACACACACACACACACACAGCTGGTTTGTTTTCATTCTTTGTAGGATTTCAATTTCAAAGACAGTACCGTATGCGTATACCCACAGGCAATACACATGCAAAATCTCTCTCTCCCCATTCTAAGTGCACCTCGCTCGCCATATTTAATCACTCCCTCACTGAGACTGAGTAAACAACACTGAGTCACCTTTTAACTTTTGGCTTAAAAGAAAATAATACACACTGCCCTGACCTATCGACCTCGGACATGTTACCCGAGCTTCCCTGGACGCTGTTACGGAAGTGGTCTGTAAGTGCTAGAGCATACATCATGTGGACAAAAGTATTGGGACACCTGGTCACGAAACATGCCGTTTCTTCTGAAATCAAGGGCATTGCACAGTGTTTATCCTGCTTCGGGTGGAGTAACTGTCGCTACTATCTAGGGAAGGATTTCTACTAGGTTCTGGAGCACTGCTGTGAGGATTTGATTGCATGCAGCGTAAAGAGGGTTAGTGGGCTCAGGATCTTGGATGAGCCCCACCCCTCCTCATCTCCCTTTCTCCAAGTCATTACAAAAGTACTGGATGGAGCTCAATGCTGGGGGGCTTTATACCCATCTAACCCACGCCCGGCATTAGATATGGTACCAAATGGAGAGTCCTATTCTATTGGCAGTACTTCTCTACAGGGACAAGAATGCATTCATTAGAAGGGGTGTCCACAAATTAGAATGCTAATAATATAAAAATATTCTTTATAGAAAGGATTAACATTAAATACAATATGTTGACATTGCCAATAGAATAGGACCCTCTGGAAGAGATCAACATGAACCTATTGGCCCCATGCCCAATGCCATTTGTAGACTAGAGGGCTACAAAGCCCCCCAGCATTGAGTTTTGGAGTAGAGAAACTGTGTTCTCTGGAAAGATGGAGCTCCATCCAGCACTTTCGGGAATGAGTTGCAGAGATGGGGTCCTAATTATCCAACACTCATCTTAATTAGCCTCAATTTACTATGAACAAGCAGGTGTCCCAATACTTTTGTCCAGAGTGTAGACGTAGCCTTGCTCTGTCCAATAATTTGACACCAACATTATTTAATGTTACGGTGGAACAATAAACAAAACACAAGCTTTAAAATGTAGAAATGAACCTGAAATTAAAGTGCGTTTTATTATTTTCAGAGTCGGAGTCGAACTGACTCAAAGAGTGACTCAACGGGTAAAGAGAAAGGGAACAGGAAGAGTGTCAAAAGTGGAATTTCCACACAAAAGCTAATCACACACAAAGCGGTGGAACGCCGGTTTGAATTGCCTCCATTACCTCGCCGCAGTCGGAGCCATATCCGCATTAACATTTAACGCTAGCGAGAAGGCGGCGATGGAAAAGCGGCGAGCTCGCTTTCTCTTCCTCTACCACTCCACTCTTCTCCGAATCAAAAATTGCCCTCGTAATCGGCCCATCGGTGCCCTGTCTATCGATTTACCTGGCAGGACACAATAGTTTGTGATTGACAGAAGTGCTGAGATAGGCCGGTGGTTAGTGTGGCAAATCCGAGTCAGTGCTGTTTTGCGAGGCAGTTGAGAGTCGAAGGCGCTTTCTGACGTGCGATGCTCTCACATTGTCCGAACAGTGATTTTACACTAAACCGAATATTCACTCCCTGTATCTCACTCGTCACTCCTACACCACTTATCAACTACTTCCCCTACCGCAACACCTTAGCAACCACCTAGCAACACCTTTGCAACCAACACCAATAGCATATCAACAGCTTAACAACCACCTAGCAACACCTTAGCAACCAACAACATTATGGCAACACCTTAGCAAACACCTAGCAACACCTTAGCAACCGATTCCTATAGCATAACACCTTAGCAACCACCTAGCAAAACCACTGCAACCAACACCGATACCACAGCAACAGCTGAACAACCACCTAACAGCACCTTTGATACCAACACTAATACCATAGCAACAGCTTAGCAACCAACAATAATACCATAGCAACACAGTGCTGAGCTGCAATCACACTGGAACTGCACTTAAACAGTGCACTTTTATGTTACCCTGTATGTCACCACCTGTGTCTAACTGCACACAGCCGATAAACGTTGACTGCTTCTTCATCACTGACTGCAATCGACTCTGCCCTCGAATTTAAAACACAGCAGTGCTGCTGGAGTGTTTAAACACTGTGAAAATGAAAACGTCCATGTCATGCAAACAGGACTATGTAGGGTCAGTAGATGTGCATGGACGATCGAAAATGTTCCTTTCGCCTGATTGGTCCACTGTCGCACTATGAGTCACGTTCATGCTGCATGCTATCCCACAGTCCCATAGACCTTCCATCACTATTACCCTTTTAAAATGAACGGGGGGCGAAATTCCGGGATGACGAGTCTGCGCGCGGTGAATAAGCTGCCATTGTTGCATCATGGTGTCTACAGTCCACTCTTGGCCATGTTGTCCAGTTTTTGTGGGCAGATCAGGACGGGATGCTTCATCAACGCACTATCATGTGAAACTTCATACTAATATTTACGAACGGCGTGGCTGATTGATTCTCTTTCCCCTCTCGGAGATGAGGAGGGACACTCTGATGGAGTCTTGCTGACTCTCCAGTGACTTGGTGCCTGTTCTATTGAATAAGAAAGATATCATCTTGGCTCTGGGAGAGAATCTGCGTGTGCATGAAATGAGTGCATGAAAGCGTGTGTGTGTGTGTGTGTGTGTGTGCGCGTGTGTGTGTGTGATGAGATAAGGAGTGAGAATAAGCCCTTATTGCTCACAGCTGCTATTCTGGAGAGCGATTTGAGCTCCCAGCTGAGAGCTTGATCATGATGAACAAACGCAAGAGAAAGAGAGGCAGATGATAAATGCAGCAATACACGGGGGGACATCTACGGCCCACTTAATTACACGCATACAGAGCGAGCGAGAGAGGGCGAGAGACACTGGGAGATTGGCTAACAAGTGTAGGTTCATTAGAGAGAAAGGGGTTTTGATTACGGGATGGCCATGAGAGAGCGATGATGGCGAAGTGGTGGAATCGTCATGTTCGCACCCTGATCTGGAGAGATAGCCAATGTTTTCAACCCATCACTACCACACAAACACACACACGCACACACACACAAGGCTGGATATTAAAGGTGTATTTCTACTTTGTTTAATCAGTTGTTTCATAAAGTCGAGTCAAGTCGTGAGTCAGTTAAGGGAATGTCTAAGTCCAGTGTGGAGTCAGTTAGCTGGGAATCTGAGAAACTCTGTTAAGTGGACGTCCAACAAGTCGGTTAACCACGCTAGTCAGTTTTGTTGAGTCATGGCTCGATAAAATTGTGTCAGAAATCGAGTCAGCGAGGTTGAGTTCAGGTTAAGTCACAAATCATCATGAGGTCTAATTTGAGTCAAGTCGCTTAAGTGTCCTTCTTGTGTCAATTAACATCATATCTGTCATATCAAGTCAGTTAATTGTCCACGTCCAGGCCTTAATCCTGACAAACTGAACTGAAAGACCACTTAAATAATCAGATAACTGCAGAAATACGATTGTGCTTGGATTCCTGAATGCGTGCACTAGTAAACACACTCAACGTCAAGTGACAAGTTAGTTAAAAGTGAGTCAAAAATCAGCGTCCGAGTTGAATCGAGTCACGAGTCAATTAATAACGTGAAAGTGGAGAACAAAGCATCATCTGTCAAACATGGTGCAGGCATTGTTATTGCATAGGCACGTGTGACTGGGTCACCGGTGATTAATGATGATGTTCTGTTGATAGAATAGAAATTGCAGGATGACGACTTTACTGTATAGAGCTCTACGTTCAGCTCAGACTGAGTATACGTGCGGACCTGGGCTGTATAAACATAAACTCCATGTCCTGACTTGTGTGTGTGTATGTGTGTGTGTGTGCGACTGTGTGTGTGCGACTGTGTGTGTATACATCCCCACGTGTGATTGTGTTCTGTGATGACAAGGCAACCAGCACTTGAACCTAACAGGCAAAATGATGAGAGAGGCAGTCAGACGTTTGGACACACACACACACACACACACACACACACACACACACACACACACACACACACACACACACACACACACACAGAGAGCAAGAGAACAGCGAATCTCTCTAAAGCAGCACGTCATCACATCTGCTGCTCCATCTCTTCCAGCCAGCTTTATTTACTCCCTATTCACAGCAGAAGCGAGAAAAAGAGGGGATGAAAGAAAGAACGGGGGCGTCGCAGATAGAAAGGGAGAGGGAGAGAGAGAGAGAGAGAGAGAGAGAGAGAGAGAGAGGGAGTGAGAAGCGAGGCATCAGAGGAAGAGTGTGAATGCGGGAAGCTATTTTCTACGATGTGCGATGTTCACAGACAGGCTCTGGTGTGCTCCAACTCAACGCTGCCAAAAGCAGCGGCTCTGCGTACACTCGTACATTTGAAGAATTGTTTCTGACACGTTGTCACGGTAACACTGGGCCAACTACATTCTGGCTTGTCGAGATACAGCGCGTTGTCGCTTTCAATTAGGACAGCCGCTGAAAGGCCGCGCTTATGCTGATGTCATGGATTACTAGGCCTGTTCCATGTAAGCACTCTGCTTTAAAGGCTGCAGCTGTGATCACGACTGAGGATGGAAGGATGAAATGCGTGCGTCGACTCTTTTCATTAAACCTAATGAACAAACACAAGGCAGATCAACTTCTTCTTCTTCGTTTGATGCACTTGGTGTCCCTGTAGTCCATCTGTTTCTCTGCAGACTTCATTCTCCTCCTTCCACCCTGATCTTCAGTGATCAGGACCCCACAGGACCACCACAGAGCAGCTATGGTGTGGGTGGTGGGTCGTTCTCAGCACTGCAGTCCCACCGACATGGTGGTGGTGTGTTAGTGTGTTGCGCTGGTACCAGTGGATCAGAGTCACTGCTGCGTGGTCACTGCTGGACTGTCTCTGACAGAGCAACTAGATAGGACTGTCTAACAGGGTGGGCAGTGAGTGGACACGGTGTTTAAACACTCCAGCAGCACTGCTACATCTGATCCACTCGTACCAGCAACACACACTAACACACCACCACCACGTCGGTGGGACCGCAGTGCTGAGAATGACCCACCACCCACATCATGGCTGCCTCTGTGGTGGTCCTGTGGGGTCCTGATCATTGAAGGTCAGGGTGAAAGGAGGAGAACGAAGTCTGCAGGGAAACAGATGGACTACAGTCTGGAATTGTAGAACCACAAGGAGCTCCTGTGTGGACAATAGAGCGTTCCGTATATTGTTAATGTGTCAAATTTTAAAGCTTGTCCTAAGCTCAACCTCAGAAAGCAAAGCAATGGTTCAGCACATCTGTTCAGACAGCCTTTGTTGCATAATGCACACGTTGTCTGGCATACACGATTTTACCTGAGATATCATTAGCTGCTAATGAGCATCATCAATCAAACTGTTGTCCACTAAAGCATCTGCAGACAGATCTGATTGACTCATCAGTTTTGATGGAAACTGTCATTGTGAAACTGTCATTATTGAGCTTATTGGACTGCTGGATAGCTTCTGCAAAATGGAGCAAGATATTATTATTACATATTCTTTATGGCCAGTGGAGTCAAAACAATGATAATGGGATGTTCTCCACATTTTATAGTGGTCGGCAGCCTGTGACGCTCTCTCGCCATCGTTCCTCCTCTCTCTCAGCCGTACACACACCACACACTCAGTCCCTCAATCTCATAATACAGCCCCAAATCTAATTTCTCTATATGAAGTGACCCGTAAAATGGTGTGAGAGCTGGCCTCCCCTGGCTCTATGTAAAAGCTGCAGATTGCCTCATTCAGAATCCAATATTAAGCTGCCTCCCTGCTCTTTAAGCAACCTCCCCAAAACACACACACACACACACACACACACACACACCTGCGCACTCCTACACTCTGTAATGCAGCCACTGTTGCCAAGACTTCTGACCTGTTAAAGAAAGCCAGAACAGAATGAAGGCAATCTAGTCACACCAGTGCAGAAGAAGGTATTAGCTGGGGAGAAAAGGGTCGAGAAGGTAGACGAGAAGATGGACGTCTATCAGCAACAAAATAGAAAATGCAAAATGGTTACTGTTTAAGAAAATGGAAAAGAGAAATAAGACTCAGATCTTGAGTTTCTGGGTCGGAATCAGACTTTGGATTTCAAATGTATGAGGTGCAAATTTGGGTGTCTGAATGGGTGTGAATTTGGGTTAAGTCTCAAGTTCCAAATCCGAGTTGTCCCACAGTCCCCGACGTACATGTCCAAGCCAGATCTCTGGTCTCTGTGCAAGTCTGAGTCAAGTCTCGAGGCTCTCTGGTCTAAATCAGAGTCTGATTTTGAGCTTCTGAGATGGACCATGAGTCAAATCGTAAGTCTCTGTGGTGCAAGTGCAACTCAGATCTTGAGTCTTCAAGATGCAGGTTCAAGTCAAGTCTCGAGTCTCTGTGGCCCAATTCAGAGTCAGATCTTGGGTCTCTGAACAGGAATCAGAGTTAGATTTCAAGTATCTGTTGTGCACGTTTGAGATCTTCAGTGATGCAAGTTGAAGTGAAGTGTTGAGTCATTGTGGTCCAAACCAGAGTCATCTCTGAGGTGCATCTACAAGCTGGATCTGAATTCTCTGTGGTGCAACTCTGAGTCAGATCTTGAGTCTCTGGGATGCGAGTCTGAGTCGAGTCTCCAGTCTCTGTGGTCCAAATCAGACTCTTAGATGGAATTCCAAGGCAAGTCTCAAGGCAGGACTTGAGTCTAGTGTAGGTCACAGTTCGTTCATCAGGTTTGCTCACCAGCTAAATGGCTCATCCAAAGTTTTAGTGATTTTTAAAGCAATGTGATTTTACAACCCAATGAGGCAAAGCTAAGTGAAGGTAAATCAATACCACAGAAAACAAGGTGTAGAGCATGAGCGACGGTGAGTGGAGGCTGGAGGCTGATACTGCTCTGGCCTAAAGGATCACCATTGGACATATTGCAGGGATTATTGTCACCTTTATGGGTGAACGGATGCAGCTTTGCACATTATTAGATGTCTCCTAATAAAGATCTAAGCAGCTATGTCAGATTCATTCCTACAATATTGCATTCTGGGAGGAGGGTGTAGAGCCGGATAATAGGGTCAGATCAGCGTCGGGTTTTGTCCAGTAATACTGTAGCATTGATCAATTTAATCTTTCTTCACATTCATAAGTTAGTGAACAGATACATTCTAGAACAATTCCCTTGTGAAGATGGACCGTGAATCTTCTCTCATATTAGTAGATCAGATGGAAGAAGCCGATGTAGAATCTGAGTTTTATAGATCAAACTATTCTCTGAATACTGACTATTTCGATGCTTACATCTCACAGTCTTCAGGGTTTCAACTGGGTTTCGGTCAGAACGGAATGGCTGTATTGTTCGGTGATCCATATTTGTGTGGGTTTGGATTAACGTCCAGATATAAGATCTAACCATGACTCAGTGTAGGCCTCAGAGTCTTTGAAAATGTCAGTGATGTAAGAGATCTCAAAAGGATTAAATATAGTTATTTTAAATGTTACAGAAAGCATGATGTCAGAACTTGCATTGCTTGAATGCTTCTGCTCATTAACCCTTTAAGAATAAATGCCGTGCTGGCAGTGCCTTCGTCAATTGGAATTCCGAGGTAAATGGAATTCAGCATTATTCTGGAACATCGTATGTGTACAGATTACGAAGCCCACACTGACAACCACCACAGGCGGTGTTGCATGTCAGTGTCACACGTGCATGTTCATTAAAACCACACTCAGATCATTCTCAGAGGGGTCTGAATGATGCATTTTGCTGAAATATTTCTGCTTTTTGTTTTCTGTTATAGACCACTAGTCCAAATTTATGTGATGTTTTTGTAGCTTGACATTTTTTTGTAATTTTGTCTTTGTTTGAGAAGTAAATATTAACAAATCTGATCCATGTTTTGATCACAATTTACTTGTATTTACATTTTATTAATTTATTTATGCTTTATTTTATTTTATTTTATTTTATTTTATTTTATTTTATTTTATTTTATTTTATTTTATTTTATTTTATTTTTATTTATTTTTCTTAGAAGGACTAAAACATCTCAAAAATCCTGTCTGGAATCATCCACAGTGGTTTTGAATTGAGAATGCAACACTTTTAATGAGTTATTTGTAATGAATTCACTGAAAAGGACATTTATAATAAGTTCTTTAAATGACCCTGATAGTGGTTAAAAAAAACAAAAACAAGGTGCTTTATTATTTTAATTATTTATGTGTCAGTATTATCCCTTCAGGACTTTTATTATAAAATTCAAAAGAGCGCAAACAGCCAATATCTGGGTCAGTGGTGTCATCAGCTCCACCTCTTGCTGATCAGTCAGGGTCTGGATGCAGGTCCAGTATGTACACTAAACAATCCTTCAGGAACTGCAGAAGGTTCCTCAGTTTGAGAGGAATCTCTTAAGGTGCTTCAAGAAACCATTGTCCTTTTACTGAATCTTCTTTAAAGCTCTTCAAGAGGTTCCTCCACAGTTTCAATTAACATGCAAAAGTTCCTCAAGGATCTTCTATCATGTGGACAGATGACAGGCACTGGAAGTTGCTTTGGCATTTAAACTGGGATCACTGTTAATTCATCACACCATGAGACAACAGTTGGATAGTGTATGTCTTGTAATTTGTATGATATGTGTATCATGTCTGTAGGTTACTCTGATCCTGAGTCATGAACAGCAAGTAACTGACCGCGAAGTGCAGATCTCGGGTTCTAAGAGTTGAACAGCACATACAGACTCGTCTCCCAGAAGACGTGGGATTCTCTTGTATGTTGATATGGGAGTGACTCCCTGACATCTGCAAATCATACACAGCATCCTGGGAATGATACACCCCAGATCCCACACAGCACCACGCATTCACTCTTTAACATGAACGTATCATCGGTTTATGTAGTGGATCCATCATCACTGATTATGTTATATGTGAAGCATTACTTTCCTCTGTCCAATTCGCACAAGCAGGTTCTCACCAAAGTGACCTTTTCTGTGGCCAAGCACTTAGCAGCAGTCCTCAACCAGCCGCAACTGGAATTTAACCTCTGACTCTTTCTTTCTTGTTTTCACCGTTCTTCACCTCCATTCATCGCAATTATAAATCACGGCACAGGCCTGTAATCACCATTTGAATGCACCGGCCTCGGAGACAGGTTAGAACCAACGCTGAGCTGGAAATGGCAGCTTCTGCTACGTTCCGCAGCTCAAAGCAGATGTTTGGAAGTAGAAATTTGATTACGGGGAGCACGCTTAGATGTGCCAACCTCCATCCGGAAGGTCAGGCCTGCTGCGGAACGGGCACAGGCGGTTAGAAATTAGCCGAAAATAAAGGGAACTGGGGGGGACGAGTAATAATTAATGGCCGCGGTTAATGAGTTTTGCGAGTGCAGTGGCAAGCCAAGGTCAGGATGCGATTACGGGGCCGAACCGGAAAGCGGGAGAGAGGGAGAGAGTTTTCGTAGATGAAATCTACAGATTAAAGCCTAAAATAACCGCAGTCTAAAGTAACTCTGCTGTAGACACTCAGCTTCTGATGGAAAGAGATGACAAAGTTGATACGGTGACAATTTCTTACAGCTATCAAGATGAAGAAACTGCAGGCTCACTTGTCAGAGTGACTCTGGATTTTGCTTTTCCCCTTCCACTCCAAAATAACAGCTCGAGGAACACAGGGCCTATTCATGATACATCAGATTAGAGGTCCATGCAGTGTTTTGTCTGGGAACGGTGGTGTAAAGTGATCCGTAGCACTGCTAGTAATAGTTACAGGAACCGTAGTATGATAGTTGTAGTAGGGGTAGCAGGATGGGTACGAGCAGAGCACAGCTACAGTAGTAGTAGTTGTAGTTGCTACCAGTACCTACCAGAACCTGCAGCAGTAAGACTTGTAGTAAAACACTGCTGTGAGTAGCAGTAGTGTCTGTAGTAAGAGCAGCATTGCCTACAGCAGTAGTAGTGTCATCCCGAGTAGTCATAGTAGCAGCAGTAGTATCTCTAGTGACAGTAATAGTAGTCCCACCAGCGGGACTAGAATTAATATCTGTATAAGCAGCAGTGTACTAGAAGTACCAGAACTTGTAGCAATAGTAGCAGCAGCAGTAGTAATACCTGGAGTACCTTTGGTATTAATGGTAGTGGTGTCCATTTCCCAACAGTTACTTTTACACTGAGTTCAGCCACGAATTAAAGTAAATCCCTGTTGATAACAGGTTACTATGGTATCCCAAGTGGTTCCTACAGTGTTGCATAGTGGCTGCTGGGTGGTTGCTATGGTATTCCAGGTGGTTATTATTAATATGGTGTTGCTAAAGGCCTACCGTGGTGTCTCTGGTGGTTACCATGGTAACCTGTCACTAAGAGGTTGCTATTGCTCTGGTATCCCAGGTCATTGATATAGTGCTGCAAACAGGTATTCCAAGTGGCTGCTATGATAGGTGGTTGCTATGGTATTTCTAAGTGACTATTATGGTGTTGCTGGTAGGCTTATGATGGGCTTGGTATGATGTCTGCTGGAAGTAGAACTAGGACTTGTAGTAATACCTGCAACAGGTGTAGAACTAGTTTCACAAGTAAGAATAGTAGAAGTACGAGTGGCAGCATCAGTACCTGTAGTAATAATAGTATTAATGATAATAATACTATTATCTAATAATAATTATCTAATAATACAGAATGGCCTGAGGAATGAGGTTCCAGTGTATACTGCACACCCCAAATATTAACATGTTTACGGCCCGTATAAATGTCCCATATTAATTCTGAATACTGATCTCGAGAGCTGGTGGTGTCTTCAAAGGGTGCGGCACGTGAGCCACTAATCACTCTGTTCTCGGTGTGGAACTGTTCCTAATGACGGCGTCAGAGCTCAACACAATCAAAACCGGCATGGAGCTACAAGAATGGGAGAAAAGATGAATGAGACCAGAGAAGAAAGGTGTTTTTCGGCACATCAGGAAGCTGTGTGAGGTACTGTTATGTGGTTCAGGTCAGTTCTTGGTCATGGCCTCTCTTCCTCAAGAGCTTCCTTAATGAGGGATCCTCTAAAATGTTTCTGAGCAGAAGATTAGGTAATTAAAAAGCCCACATGCTACAAGACTAAATCAAGGATTCAACAAGATGAATATGAATATGAATATAGCAGATTAGAAGCAAAGCAAAGCTTTCAATTCTAGTTAGAATTTAAGAGTCTTGCAGCTGCAGGGAAGAAGCTGTTCCTCGGTCTATTGCTTCTACACTTAATGCTCTGCAAACTACTGCCTGTGGGAAGCAGGACAAAAAGTGTGTG
>CM067509.1:4658531-4736031 GCA_034509495.1 Acestrorhynchus altus | reverse complement strand
AACCACATGCTTTTATTCCCCGCCGTTGGGTTTGACGTTTTGCAATGTACTGCCTGCATTTTCGGAACATATCAGGATCTGTTCTTCTATGTTGTGTGTTTGAACCTCATAGGATCACTTATCTCACTTCGATTTGTTGTTTTTGCGTTCGCTTAGTTGGACAAATTTTGAGTTTTCTAAGCTTGTGTCTCGTCCATGGATCTGGTTCTGCTGCAAAATACTGACCTGGTCTGAGTCCTATACTATGTTTTTGGATCACCCTGTCAATATTACCCATTACGTCTGATTCATCTCAGGATCATGACAATCCTTTCTAAGATTGAAGTGAAATGTTCAAAATGGTGGCGTAACATCGGAAATCCATGATTTTTAATTTTTTTATTTTTTTTATGTGGAAACCTGTTTTAATTCAGCTCAATTATACATTAAATCTGAATTCATCCTTGAAGACAGATCATATTAAAGCCTGACCAGTAAAAAGGTCATCATAAGATGTAAGAAATGAATTTTCCTACGATGTGTTTCTTTATTTCTGATGTTCTCAAGAAATAAGTTCTAGAAGATTTTCTTCAACACGTCGGTGAATCCCGTCCCAGGTCCCCGGTTTTCAATGTGAGAGTCTGCTTGCAAAACATCTGATTACTCCTTGCGGTCGTGGATCATATGAGTTATGAAGTAATGAGATCTTGGGGGTTAGAGAGTGTCATCCTTTTCAGAAGGGGTTTGAGCAATCAAGGTTGTAATGTGGTCATTATGCTTCACACCTGCATGTTTATGCAAATAGCACTTAACACCTTCAGTAGAGTAACTCTGGATTCCCAGGATTCCTGCACAGCTTGTGCTTTTCCTGCTACTTGTTAATTACCAGGTTAAGTAGGTCTGTTAGAACATACTTAGAACCTTCTCATCCATCCTACTGCCAAATACTTCATAGTTTCATTATTTACCTCCATTCCAAACCCAGTGCTCCTCATCTGTCCCCAGAGTTATTGTCCCCGCCAGCAGTCAATCAAAAAGTGTTCTTTTGTCTTGTCCTCTTTGCAGCCTGGGCAGCTGTTGGTGGTGACGTAACAGCTCCATTAAACTATACTATAAATCTTACTGCCAACCTGCCAACACTAATGAGCCACATTATCCTTTTTCGGTCTCTACTAATACCTTTATAAGGGACTCACCTTTAGGGAGAATATAGATGCTTATTTAGGCTTTATATACATACACATAGCAATGCTGCTGGAGTTTTAAACTCCTCACAGTCAATGCTGGACTGGAGAAACATTCCTCCAACCAGAAACCCAGAGTCTCCAACACAAACAGATGAGTGCCTGTCACTAACTTGTACTCTACAAGGTGGACTAATCAGGTCAGAGTGTCTAATGGAGGACAGCCAGCACGTAGAGTGGAAAACAAACGAGACTAAAATGGATGGGAAAACAAGCAGTGAAGGCTATGATGTTTACTGTGAGTAAATAGTTTGCTTGATTTTTACAGTATTAGGAATAAACCATATCAGATTCTCTTTAGATGTCAAACACACACAATAATAATACCCATTACTATATACACACACACACACAGACTGTGCAGTGAGATTTCATCTACAGCGAAGGTTGCTTCCTCACACTAACAGCATGCTAATGTCTGTCTGTCTGTCTGTCTGTCTGTCTGTCTGTCTGTCTGTCTGTCTGTCTGTCTGTCTGTCTGTCTCTCTCTCTCTCTCCATAGAGAACTGAAGCAATTTATTCCAGTGCCGACAGTGAGAAATTATCTCACTGAAGTCACCTGGCAAGACTGCTGCCCACGCCTGCAGAAACACACACACACACACACACACACACACACACACAGTCTCATGAACACACTCTGTGAATGAATGCTTATATGGCCTTGTGGGATAGTACAAACTGCAATCCACACTCCTAGTTTTCCAAGTTAACTTCATCATTACATAAACAATAATAAACAGTTCATTTCTTTGATTGACTTTATTTTTATTTTTATTTAAACCTGTGTAAAGGTTTATTATCTGCAGGCAAATAGATAGATTTGGACTTTTTCAGTTGAGAAGTGGTAAACACAGCCTGTAGTCAAATAATAGGTATCTTAGCTAAGCCACAGTGTCACAGTTATTCCCAGTTGAGCCCACCTGGAGTCACTGGGCACAAGGCAGGGATACCCCCGGACAGGGTGAACAGTCTTTCTCAGGTACCTCAGACACATTCACTCAGGGGGTAATTTAACATCGTAAATTCACCTGCCACGTGCAGTTTTGGGAGGCAGGAGGGAACTGGAGTACCTGGAGTACACCTCACAGGTGACCTGATCGGGTTCAAACCCACAACCCTGGAGCGTGTGACACACTCACTACCTGTGGTGCCACCGTGCCACCCAGCTTATAGCCAATCGAACAAAAGAGCATATTTAAATCTGCATCATTAACGTAGCCTATGCAACTGGGTTGGACAAGTTGTAAAGGACGTTTGAGGAGGTCTCAGACCTTGCTCATCAAATCAGGTTCTTGAAATCTGAGGTTCTTCCAAACCTGTACAAACACACAGCTACAATTAGCTCCTCTAAGCAATATTTAAGTGTGTTTCCAAACTTTTTCCATTCAACATTTCAACATTTCAACATCAAAAAAACATGTGGACGAAAGACCTTATAATGAGAAGAACCTCATAATGATGTGCCGGGTAAGAAAGGCAAAGCTGCCAACCTAGATAAAAAGGTATGGACTGAAAAGAGTCTTACTGTCCAGCTCTCCTTTGACAAACATCATCTTCATGGAGTCATAAGAAGGACACTTTACCTGCAACCTCTTAAACAATCCACATTAAAGAGTAAGTTGGTCTTAGGATTTGCTGAAGCAGTTCAGAGGCACTTCGTCTGTATGTGCAGCTCATCACACATGGCCCAGTTCATTTTTACCTTCCGTCCTAATAGCACTGCAGTCCCACACTTCATTCTGGGTGCAGCTATTTTTCCCACTCCTTCTGTATGTGACATATGTTATTTTTATATACTACAGTATGAATCCCTTCCCTCTCTAAACACAGATATAAACATACTGCAGCTCCTGTGGCTTTCCATGAGATAAAGCTCATTGGACAAGCTGGTTCTTGGAGCGGGTTCGCCAAGCTGTTTGGCCATGCTTGATCGTTTCTGTCACACACACACACACACACACACACACACACACACACACACACACACACACACATCATCAACACACACACACACACACACACACACACACACAGAGTCCTGAGGTGAGGTAGCAGCAAGGCCACTGCTGATTTACCTGTGCAGTTCAGTCTGTGGCTGTGTGGCTCTGAGGGGAAAGCTGTGTGGCACGGCTACAAATCAAACTGGACATTACTGTTTGTTTACCAATTCTTCACAGAGAGAGAGAGAGAGAGAGAGAGAGAGAGAGAGGTTGTTGAGAACAGTAGAGGTAACTGCAGGGATGACACTGCATGCCTTTTTTATCTTGTCCGAGCTTCAAATTTAACCAGCTTTTTTTTTTATTTTTCCAAACAACTGAAGGTAAATTGTAGAGAAAGGATGGATTTAAGGCAGTCAGTAAAGACTTCTACTGCTGTATTTACATGTGATGCGTGGACCACTCATTAAGACTCGTCAAGACGTCTGTTTAGCAGCCGGTGGACACTGCACCACGAATCCGTACACTGTATCCGCTTACAAACGGACGTTAGTTAGACGCCAGTTTTTGACTAATTTTAGTCAAAGAAGGACATAATAAGTGCTAATATTTATATGCCATTAAATGGAAAAGGTTCCTTGCTGGCTTGTGGCTCCAAGTGATTGTTACATCATAAAACAGGCCTCCCACACTATACATGCTATCACCCTACTTTAGGCTCACAGAAGGGCCGGATCTTGTTTCCAAAAGTTCTTTGGTCATACAAGGATAATGCTCACCCACACACACTAAGGGTTTCTCATAATATATATATATATATATATATATATATATATATATATATATATATATATATATATATATATATATATATATATATATATCATTATAGACACACACATACAAAGCCTATCTCATCCCAGCAGCTCCTTCTTTTTTGTGCATTATATTTTGTTGCTTTCACCACACTTCAAGGGGGTTATTAGTCTTTAAATAAACCATCACCGTTCAAATAACTATGTAAATGCTCTCTTTGCCTTGTAAATGGTTTTTATCTACAAGAAAGCTACTGTCGCTTGTTTGTAAAGCCCTTCAAAATAATACTACTGAATGAGAAATCCTTTGTAGGTGGTTCAAATTGCACTTATTGCATTGTTGTTACGAGTCAAAGAACTATTTTATTAATACCAAATAAAACACTGTTGCTTGTAAAATAACAGATTTCAGTTTTGGATGACAAAAAATAAAACAACACTAACCTCAGACCTTAAAGGCCTTCAAGCCCAGCAGCATGCCTCTTCCATTATAGCCCTGAGTAGGAGGGAAGGCAGTAGGGAGGATCACGCTTATTCTGGTCCATGGAGCTGCCACCTCAACAACCGGCCCCCCATCACTCCACCCCAAGACTAACACATCAGGTTTTATTGGGCTGAGATGGAGAAATACTTTCAGAGAGGTTTCAATCTGCAAGTCAGGGCGATTTAATCAGCTGCACCTGCTGTCGAGCTGATCTTTGTTCTACTCATTCCAACCCTCATCTCAACTCAAACATTGTCCTCAGCCCAACCCAAACCTAAAACTAACTTCTAACTAACTCAAACCAAAGACTTATGATATTCCTAACTTCCTAATCCCAACCTTAAACTCAAATGTAGTACTCAAGCATAATATGAAAATCTAACCTCTTAGTTCGAACTCACTAACTCTTAAACCCTTATCTTAAACCTAAGACTAACCCTAACTCCTATCTTCAGCCCTACAAGTGTAATATTCATTCTAATCCTAACCTCAACCTCAAACCTAAACCTACACTCCCTCTAAACCTAGCCTTATCTTCAAGAGTAACCTTTAACCTAAACCTAAACTGTATTCCTTCTAACTTTAATCTCAACTCTAATCCCGAACCCTAGCACTCACTCTAACCTTAACCTGCGATCCACAACACATAGACCTCTGAGTCACTTCAACTCTAAGACTAAACTTAACTCTAACCTCATCTTCAAGCTTACATCTAAACTCAACATTCACTTCACGTCCAACCTCAACCCTAAACCTAAGATTCAGTCTAACCCCAACTCTAAACCTAAGGTTAACATTCATTCAACATAACTTTAACCCGAACCTCAAACGCAACCCTAAACCCAAACCTAAACCTGACATTCAGACTAACCATAACCTAAACGTCATCCCGAAACCTAAACCCTAATGTTCACCTCAACCTGAATCCCTAAAACTCTCACTCTAATCCTAACAACCCTCGAAACCTAACCTGAACCTTAAAATGAACACTCAATCTAACCCTAACCTGAACCTCAACTCTAATCCCGAACCCTAAACCTAAGCCTAACTCTCACTCTAACTCTATAATCGCACGTCAGCCCTGAATTTATTCTCTATATCGGAGCTTCTCAACATCCTGGAGGGTTTGTTAATCAGCGGATGAGTTGATTCAGGTGCGTTGAGAGCAGGGAAAGTGCTACAATGTGCAGAGCAGGGGTGCCTCCAGGACCAGGTTTGAGAAAGAGTGCTCTACATCAGACATAGCTCTGTAATAACACGACAATAATGACTGACTCCGGATGTGAATCTGCAGTTAATTACAAGTGAAATAAGCTGCAGTGATGTGGAACTGTTTGGCACACGTATCCGATTTGCCTTTGACTAAATGCTGGTGTGAGATAAGGCCACTTCATTAGAAGAACACAGAGGCGTAATCATGAATCTGCTGCTTCTGAGAGAACATCAAGTATTTCATTTGCGATGAAACACAATGGAGATATCAGGCACTGATGATACTGCAGAACGGCACTGCGGTTGAGGAGCAATTTGAGAACAACTGGAGGAGAGATCCTCACTCTCAGCAGCTACTCAGTTTGTATTTATGAACAGTCATAAGGTGGGGTTGTCTATGGTTGTAGACCTCACCCTTCCCATGAACTGGACTCGAGTGTGGCTGTTTGAAGGCATTCTTTGAGAATGCTGAAGAAGTCTTGAAAAGTGAGAACAGCTGAAGATAAAGGCGTTTTTCTGATTGGCCAGCGGGTGAAAGCTGTTCAGTCTGAAAGCTCCCATTCTCTCCACATCAGAGGAACAGCCTGGGTTGCTTCTGGTGAGATACATGTCGAGATCACTCTCATGCCAGTCAGAGCATATAGACTTCAATCACAATCATCTTTACAGCCATTTACAATGTTTTCATGGCTGTGTTGTTTGCAGCTCACAGATGCTGGCCAGGTCCAGCAGTGGCCACCTTATAAGGACTGAACTCTCTGTGGCATCCTGACAACGTTCATCAAACATCTGGGAGTGCAAACACACCAGACAGTTCTGGAAGAAATACAGACAAGCGGGCGGGCGGGCGGGCGGACGGACGGACGGACGGATAGATGGAGTCTGGCTAAATGCTCGCTAGTTTCTGAAACACAGTTTTAAAAATAACAACGTCAGCAAAGGGTTTTCCATAGAACAGTAAATTAGTTCTCTAAAGAACATATTCGTTCCCATATGGGTCCCCTGAATTCCCAGACTCGTGACATCATTCCTATCCGTTTCACATGAATGTGAACCTAAAAATTCAGTTCCAGTTAAAACAAACTGACTGACTGGAGCCTCATGCTCTGTACTTCATACAGTTTGTGCATTTATTTTACAGTAGAACCCGTCATGAAGAACTGGAGTTCCACTCTGCTGCTGCTTTTTCTTTGGTTTCCTGCTGGTTGATTGATCAATCGGTCTTAACCTGAGCTCTGTCCAGGGTAGTCTTCTGAAGGTGTAGCTTTAAGGCCCACTTTAAAGCTGTATTTGATCAATTGAGTGACAATTGCTTAGTTATTAAGAACATCCAGCACCACACAGAAGGTCAAACTAGAAATTAATCATCAGTAGCATGAAAAGAGAGGCTTTAATCATTGTTAATCTTGTTAAGTTGAGGAGAAAATGGCTTGACAGCTCCATATTCTTGACGTGCAGAAATGGCACGTGTTAAATAGGCTTCCGACATATTATTCAGGAATCCCAGGAATACAATGCAGAATGACTCACTTCTTAAGTCGTAGAAGTAGACTTGTAGGCTGGTTTTGGGCACTTATGCGGTTGAAGTCACTCCGTTAAAGGTTCTTTGCTCCCACCAACCAACAAGAAAACTGCATAAATAAACTTTGGCACCTTTATTAATGCAGTTTTTTGATGTTTGCATTTCAAGTGTTTGTGAAAATAAGCAAACTAATGCAAGTTTTTTTCCATAATGAGCATAAAAAACCTAAATTGGGATTTGCCTGCTATTCCTTCACCAAACAACATACCATATCCTTAGGACTTACTGTAGCTAACCATAAGAACATGCACTGGACATAAAGCTCAGTCTTTGTTCTAGCTTTACTTTGTCATCCAAGCCTTGATGTGTCCAGGAATTCAGGGTTTGAGTTCACAAATGCTTTCCAAAGGAAAAAAAAAAGCCTGGTCTGGTATTCCTTACAGAGGATTACCTGGCCGATAAGTGGGAGGATATTTTAAGATTAACATTTAAAAGGCAAAATGTTGGGTTAGAGAGAAAGAAAGAGAGAAAGAATGTAAACGAAAGACGTTAAAAAAAATGAAGATCCATTTTCCAGTTAGTTTCAGGCGTCTTCAAAAATTCATGAATGCATACTTTCTATTACTAAACCGTCCAAACTCTTGTTTTCCTTGAGTTCCATGTCCGGCTTGACAAGAGGTAAATAAGAGGTCAGTGGGGGTGGAAAAAAATGCCTCACAAACCGACCCACTCTTCCACTAATCCCCCATCCAACATCTCTCTCTTTCTTTCCTTCATTCCACTCCTCCACTGCACTCCACCTTCTCTCCTCCTCCATGTTTCTGTTTGACTGGTTAATCCTCTTCTCCGTTAAGAGACCAGTCAAGCATGCAGGGGAATAAGGAAGGATTCTGAAAGTACAACTTATGGCCACATGTTCTTTTTCACGTTTCCCCTTCCTGCCATCCCTGTTTCTCAGTCTCCACCCTTTCCCATTTACTTCTCTGCATTCTGTTTCTTTTGGTTGGGGTACACATTCTGTAAATAGCACGAGGTGTACTGGAAGCCAACGGCAACAGTCTCTGACCTTCTTTTTATTTCTTGTGTTTGATGGTTCAGTGTTCAAAGGCCATCCATTACCTACCTGAATGGAATCTAATGGAAATGAGCCCCAGCATCCAATGATTCAAGAGATTTATGCCTGAAAAGCCCTCACACCATGTGGACCACTGTTGGGGTAACAATCTCCTTAGTGGACAAGAGCATATATCCAGACCTCATCTCCTCATTGATACAGAAGCGATGTGACTGTCATTGCAGTGACTGCTTGGTAAGTAAATGTAACCAATCTCGGTTTGCAAGAAATCCCCCAGTTTCTCTCTTGGCATAATGTGGTTAGGATGGGTGAAAGGCCTCCATGATGAGTGTTTGTCTGTGGAATTATCCGCTGATTGCTTTATTTCTTCCTAAAGTCCTTCAATCCACCATAATGAGCTCGGTACTTATCCGAGCAGCCATCAGGGGACAAATCCAATTTAACTCGTAAAATAAGCAAGATGGTTGGGCCTCTGCATCTCAGACTCTGGAATGCGGGCTGGTGTTTCTTGTCAGCTTGCAAGTGATGAACATTCCCTCAAGACCCCCTGAGAGAAAGGGTGGATCGGTGGAGTCTAGTTTATCTTATAGCAATGGACGGGGGTAAGAAAGATGCACTCCTGGGGTAAAGGTCATTACGAGCCATAACATAGTGATCATATGTAGGAGTGGAGGAGGTAGACCACTTTTATTAGTAATGCTCCTGCTCATCCACTGTTACTTACTCAAACCAGAAACTGACTTCAAATATCCATGTGAGCACGTGTTTAGCTCATATATCATATTTCAGGTAATCTGATCAACTTCCTATTAATCAGTGATTTTCAAACAGTCCTCAGAGCCATCAATATCTCCATGAACAAATATGTCTAAAATGTACTCCAGGAATTTTGTACCACTTTTACTATGAAGGTTTTAAAATTAATGAATGGAAACTCCTGCAGGGGTTAGGGTAATGGTGGGGTTAAGTTTAGGTTATGGTTAAGGTTGGGGTTAGGGTTAGGTTAAGTTTAGGCTATGTATAAAGTTGGTTAGGGCAAGGGGTTAGTTAGGATGCACAGGCATGTGTTAGGGTTAGGTTTGGGGTTTGGGTTAGGGTTAGAGTTAAGGTTAGGGTTAGGTAGGGCTAGGGTTAGGCTTAAGTTAGGAATGTTAGGTTGTGTAAGGCTTAGTTAGGTTAAGGAGTGCTAAGTTTAGTTATGGTTAAGGTTGGGGTTAGGTAAGGGTTATTTTATGTTAAGTATATAAGTTAGGTATGGTTATTTAGGTTAAGGTTAGGGTTAGGTAAGGTTAAGGTTTAGGTTTAGGTTAGGTGTAAAGTTAGGTTAGGGTAAGGGTTAGGTTAGGTTTAGGTTTAGTTATGTAAGTAGTTAAGGTTAGGGTAAAGGTTAGGTTAGGTTGGGTTATGTATAGTTAGGGTTAGGTAAGGGTTAGGTTAGGTTTAAGTTAAGTGTATAATGTTAGGGTTAGGGGTAAGGGTTAGGTTAGGTTTAGGTTCAGGTTATGTTAGGGTAAGGGTTTGGTTTAGGTTATGGTAAGGAGAAGGCGTAGGTTAGGTTTGGGTTAGATATGAAATAGGGCTAGGGTAAGGGTTAGGTTAGGGTTAGAGTTAGGGTTAGGGTTAGGGTTAGGGTTAGGTTAGGTTTGCTATGTATAATGTTAGGGAAGGTTAGTTAAGCTTAAGCAGGGGTATAAAAGTTAGGTAAGGGTTAGTGTGAGGCTTAGGTTATGTATAAAGTTAGGGTTAGGGTAAGGGTTAGGTTAGGTTTAAGTTAGATATGAAGTTAGGGTAAGGGTAAGGGTTAGGTTAGGTTTAAGTTATGTATGAAGTTAGGGTTAGGGTATGGTTAGTTAGGCTTCTAAGTTATGTATAATGTTAGAAGGGTTAGGGTAGGTTAAGGTTGGGGTTAGGGTAAGGGTTAGGTTTAGGTTTAGGTTAGGTATAAAGTTAGGGTTAGGGTAAGGGTTAGGTTAGGTTTAGGTTTAGTTATGTATGAAGTTAGGGTTAGGGTAAGGGTTAGGTTAGGTTTAAGTTATGTATAAAGTTAGGGTTAGGGTAAGGGTTAGGTTAGGTTTAAGTTAAAATTAGGGTAAGGGTTAGGTTAGGTTTAGGTTATGTATTTATTTAGGGTTAGGGTACTGGGGTAAGGGGTTGTACTGGGAGAAGTTGTTGGAATGTGGAGTGCATCTTGTATGGAAACATGCATTTACACTGTTATAATGTGGCTCAAACACATCTTTGGAGATCATCTCCTCAAGTGCTTTAAGTGATTGGACTTGTATCCATTTATAATCTTGATATTGAAGACAGATGTAGAGACGGGGAGTCTTTTCTACCCAGTTAATCCAGCAAAGGACGTTTTCCAAGTGGAGGGTCTCAAAAGAGGACTTATACAAGTATATGTCCTTTCCAAGAACCATTTACCTTGGCTAAGAACTGTTCTTTGAGTTGTAATGACTAACACAGGACTCTTGCATTTACTTAAAAAAAACCCTAAAAGATCCACTTTTCAGGTTCTCTACAGTCTTCTAATGTGGACGGTGTCATTGTCTGGGTTACTTCACAGTATTCTATGCAAAACCTCTTTTGGTTGAAGCACCCAGTCATTTGTTTTACCTTCAAGCACAATTTAAAACGGTTGCTAAACATCAGTACGAGACATACTGTATATACGCTTCTGAGCAATGGTGTCGCTTGTTTAGGAACCACCTCCTGCTTCAAGAACTGTGTGCTTTGAGAACCTGATCTTTAATCTTGAAAAGATCAGACTGTCTGACATAGCCCCAGGTTCAGATTGCAGAAGAAGATGGTGGTGTTGCTTGTCTAACATTACAAGATCATTATATTGACCCACCAAGTCACACCTTGAAAACAAAGGCAAAATGTATCTGTAGCCATGTGCTTGAATTCAGACTGGACATAAAACACAGCGTCATGTTGGACTGCTCTGCTAAAATAGTGTATACGCTTACATGTCAAAAATCATGGGACAGAAACTAATACCATATCCCTTTACTTTTGCTTTTTGCTTACCCCACAAGGAGAACCCACTGGTCATGATCATTACCATCCACTGCTCTGTCCACTGTGGGTGGTAATGCCTTACCCAAATATGGAAATTTAGCCACTATCATATTTCATATCACTATCACCTTGCCATGAGCACGCTGGCCAGCGTTCAGCCTCACTCATAAGATAACACCTCAGCTCAAACAGGTGTGGGCATTCCCAGCTGTCCCCTGATGAACTTCATTATTAATTTGCATACTGACCTACTACGTACTGCATGATTTTCTGGCACGTCAACGTAAAATAAAAATGACATTCCTATTCTTCAATGAGCTGATCCTGCTAGATTTAACCCAATTTTTACCATCGTTGAGATCAACAGAATACATCTCAACTGCCCTTGAGCCTGGCATCCAAACCCAAACTGCTCCCTGGGTGTCACCAGGTGGCTGGCGACCACTCCAGGCAAGTGAGTACTCACTGGCCCCCTAGGCCATACACCTACCTGCTGTTCAAGCAATTTCTCTCAGTGCATCCCAGTCATCCCAGTAGTTCCCTCTGAAGTGGACTACACAGGGAATATCGACATTCTGAGTCACATTCCAAACCACAGGGAACTTCATCTATTGGAATAACTGGAATACACCAAGTGTAATCCAGCTCTAGAGCACCCGTGGGTTCACCTAACAGACCTGTTAAAAACAGCGGTTAGTTATGGATGAATGTGTCTTATCTAGGACACTCCAATGCAACCAGTGATGCAAGGCTAACGTGCTTCCTCAGTCACATGAAGCTCCACATCTTTTCAAACTGCTATTAACTCCAGTGCATGTTTACTGCTCTGTCCACCTGTACATGCTCAACCTGCTTACAGACTCTGACTGATCAGAGAGAGGGGGCGGGGCTGATGATCAACCTGCATACAGACTCTGACTGATCAGAGAGAGGGGGCGGGGCTGATGACATCACTGACCAAGATATTGGGTTACAAAGTAAAAGAAGGAAGGGACTGTTTGTTTTCTTTCTTTGCTCACATAGTGTTCAAATTTCAGAATAAAAGTCCCGAGAAGGGATAATAGACATACAATACATACATAAATAAATCCTCTTTCCTCTTCATTTGGGCCACTGTCAAGTATTTTGAAGAATTTATTATTATAAGTCTTTGTCAATGCAATTATTACTAACAACTAATCAAAATTCACTGTTGGTGATCAACTTCCAAAATGATTTTTGAGATGTAAAGTGTTTATTTGTCTTTATAAGCAGAAAAAAATAGCATCGCTCTGATTGATTGGGGGATGGTGGGGAGCTCCATTTTTTATTTTTTTTATTGTAGTTGATACAAAACATTCAGCTGTTCCTAACATCCAGGCAAGCATTACAAGGCCCTGAAGTACAATGTTACACACACGAATGCCAACCCTGCAATTTGAAGTGTTGGATATAATGCATCCCTACAGAATAATGAATGCGCTTAGGTCACAGACATTAGCTTGTTGATCTTTTGCTTTGTCCCATGTCGACTAGTCTAATAGAGCATCTTTTATGTATTCTGAATGAGGGGTGTCCATGGTTAGAGGCCACCCTGGAGGGAACGGCTATATCAGAAAGTGGAAGACAGAGAGAAACCCATCAGTTATGGGTCATTAGCTTGTGGATGAGAGAAAGTGAATCACTTTGTTTATATGGTGCATTAGTTCCCAATTACACTGAATTTGTGTGAGTGTGTGAGTGTGTGTGTGTGTGTGTGTAGGAGGTGTGTTCAAATACTACCCAACCTTTATACTACTACTCATATTCAGATGCAACAATCTTACCATAATCCCCATCAAAGTAGTCCACTTGGGGTGCCACACACATCTCCCAACAGTTCTGCTGCTGTCAGAAGCAGCACTGGAATGCCTCTTGAGATTGCCTGTGGCTGGTCCATCATGATGTCCTCTCTGGACTGAAGTCTGGTCCCTTTCACCTTCATGGAAAAGCCAAAAGTCACACAGAGCCATGTTGGGAGAGTAGGGAGCCTGATGAAGCACTGGTGTGCATTTGACCAGGAAACTCTGTATCAAATGTGAAGAAAAGGAGGTGTGTTATTATGATGGATCTGCCAAATGCCTGCTGCCCACAGGGCTGTCCATTTGGAGATCGTTTCCTCTTGGGAATTGCCCAGCCTTACACTAAATTTAATGCAGTAGCGTTGTTCAAGATTTTCCTGTCATTTTGTCAAAAACTAAAATCTGACATTGCGCACTTGCACTTCGTCACTCACCGGCAGTCTGCCGGAGACTGACCGCTTCAGCAGGTAGGAAGAAATTCAAGCGTGCTCATTAGGATGACCTAGAGATGTGCACCAAACCATGGGTCCCTAGCTTCACTTGTATATGCAAAAAAAAAAAAAAATATATATATATATATATATATGGTTTAATAATTTTTTGAACACACCTTATACATAAGTGTGTGTGTGTTTCAATGTGTATTAACAGTGTGTGGGAGGCATCTGTCACTGTACCTAGGCCTGCTCTCACACTATAATTTCAGCAGATAAAAGTGGAGGGCTGCTGGGCTGTCAGAGCGTTACCCACTTCACAAAAAATACGCAAGCAATTTAGCTCCTCCAAGCACTTTGCTTCAGACAAGGTGAAATCCTGAAGTATGCTATCCGCCACGCTCCTTTGATATCTTATGACAGAAAGGACAGCCCGGACGAGGTTTTCCATCAGACTAGAGGCTTTAATTGACTTTAATTGAAGGATATTTAACAGCATCTAACTTTAATGGCTACCATTTGTTGGATGAAGGTTCTGCTCAGGTGAGCTTTAGATGCTGCCGAAAAAACCTGTGCTCGTTGAGAAGTGTTTTATACGCCACTGAAGCAGGAGTCCAAAGCCCATCTCACACCAGAAATAACAGAGCAGGTGGTTTTCCACAATCATTTTGAGATGCTCTTCATGTCACGCCGGATGTGACATATGTGGTTACGGTTTGTCTCGCACGGGAAAATAAGCCACGGATGTCTTTGCTGTTTGAGTATCACAGAAGTAATCTTTAAGGTTCACTCTCTTACCCCTCCCTCCCCTTCTCGCAAACTCACAAACAAGTTCTTCAGGTCATAGTCGTGGTTCTGAGACCGTAAACAAGCCATCTCTGCTTTTTCACAGTATAATTTGTTTGCTTTGGTCCGAATCAGTTAACGACATCGTTAACTTGGAGTGCTTTTCAAGGTGGTTTGGATTGTTTTCACACAAAGCTCTGATCCACCAACGTGAAACGGGTTCCGTTCCAGTTCGTGAACCTAATTTCGAACCATTTGGTGCATTTCCACCTACAAACATGATACAATGGCTGATGATGTATTCCGCCATATCCTCGGTTCCACTAAAACTGGTGTAGATGCGGGCTGGTTCGCTAAACAAAACCAGTTCAAGAGTTCTTTTGGGGGAAAAGTGCTGAGAGCTGTCTGGGACAGAAGAAAGATCTAAAACGTTCTTCAAGTTCTTCACAAGGTTGTAGATCCAGGTGAGTCTGCAAAGAGATCTCATATGCAAGTGTTAGAAATCAGACGTTCCACTGTCCAGAAAATACAAGATGGTAAAGTGCACAAACAAACCGTGCCACACATGCGCTACAACGTTCCCAATGGGCATGTAATCAGATACAGGTGTTATTATTTCTCTTTTTTCTCAGGTTATTTAAAGGACAACCCACCTCGTTCAATCGGAAAGACACTGTAATCGGAGTGGCCTCGATTGGCCTACACCATTCCGATTGGAGTGTGTACATAGACGTGTTCTATTCCGATGGAGCAATTTGTCGAGTGCATGCGAGCATGTGTGTGCTGCTCCTCATTAATCTGATACAGCCTGTTACGGTGACGGCCAGGATTACGGTTCCAGTGGTTGAATGCAGAGGGTCAACATCGAAATTATTGGCAGTTTTTTTCCACTTCATGCACTGAGCATCACACAGCACAGAGTACATTGAAGCTTACACTCATTTAGGTCGATCATGTTTGAGATGAGTTCACTGCCCTCTCTGAAGCTCGCTGTGTTCGGGACGGAAAAAGAACCAGGGCCCTGAAGTAAACTGACCTAACGGATCATTCGTATCTATCTGTTTAAATCAACTGTTTACTGTTTAAAGTAATTTACTGTAGCAATGGCAGAAGGTTGACTAGAGCACCATGATGTGCTGAGAAATGGGCCATGCAGACCAAGTTCTAGCATTTTCACGAATGATTTTCGATTTTGACACCTGCAAAGTAAATGTGCTTCAATTTTATTAATTTTCCATTTCCACATCTTTGTCATGCAAATTAAAGTAGCTGAGTGCATTCATAAGAGGGGTGTCCACAAACATTTGGACATGTAGTTTGTTGGATGTGTGTGTGTGTGTGTGTGTGTGTGTGTGTGTGTGTGTGTGTGTGTGTGTGTGTGTGTGTGTGTGTGTGTGTGTTTACAGAACATCCAGACAATGAGCAGGACTTCTGGAACCATGTGCTTTGGACAGATGAATCCAAAGTTGAGTATTTGGGCACTGTAGTCGATAACGGACACGTCATTTTGGTACCAGTCAACTGTGAAGCATGGTGGGTGGAAGTATCATAGTTTAGAACTGCTTGGCTGCAGCAGAGTCTGGGAAGATCTCTCCCATCAGAAATCATTCTGAAACCTTTATTGTATCAGAGGGCTCGAGAGAGGAAATGGGAACTGTCTGGACAAAGGTGGCCTTTGAAAGAATTCCGCATCGATCGGGACATCTTTCTTCAGTCGATGTCAGAGACATTCTTTGTGTGTGTGTGTGTGTGTGTGTGTGTGTGTGTGTGTGTGTGTGTGTGTGTTTCCTGATTTTGCCAGGTTTAAAACATCTGGTGTGAGGTGAACTTTTGCATTTCACCCTTTATCTCCCTTTTCTCACTCCTAAAGGCATTTCTCACTCTGAAGTGCTCTCCAGTTATCATAATCCTATTTCCATAATGCTAACTTGCTTCTTCTAGCTTTGCTTCATTATTAGTGAGGTTTGCATTTTTGAGCTACAGTTGACCACAAAGGCCATATTTATCTCCTCCCTGCTCTCCGTCTCTCCGTCTCTCTCTCTCTCTCTCTCTCTCTCTCTCTCTCTCTCTCTCTCTCTCTCTCTCTCTCCTCTCTCTCTCTCTCTCTCTCTCTCTCTCTCTCTCTCTCTCTCTCTCTCTCTCTCTCTCTCTCTCTCTCTCTCTCTCTCTCTCTCTCTCTCTCTCTCTCTCTCTCCAGACATCAGCCAGACTGTCGATTATAATTTCCTCCCTTTTAAGGCAGGAACCGTGACTGGACAAACACAGGCTCCCTTCTCACCCTTGTGGTCGTACCCGTCCGGGGCCAAGTCCATATTCATTTCAGTCTGGTTTATCTTGTATTTTTATCTGCATAGCACCCCAGAAGGGCTGCAATTGTGTTGCCATCTGCTTATGCAACTACAGGCTTTCACTGAATTAAATTTGAATGAGTGGCAGTAAACACAGGTCTTGCTTGACTCACTGCTTTCGGAATTACCATACAGGGACGTGTCCAGATTCAGAACAAAGCCACAGGCTTGCTCAACAAGTGTGCACTTCGGTGGGCGAGGTGGAGCTAGAGATCTTCAGTGAGGGAGCTCAAAATACCACCTCGCACTTTGACTCTTAGAACCCGAGACCTGCACTTTGCAGGCGGTTATGTTATGTGGTCCATATATCATAACACGCTACAAGACCTGACCTATCTAGGCTTGGACTCACTCATTGAGTGATGAAATTCTACAGTATAATCCAGCCTAAAATTTAAAATGATTGAGTAAAACTAATTTCCAACTGAATTTAATCCCAGTTTAAATGTTAATGGAGCATCCAGTGCATGTTTACTGCTCTGTCCACATGTCCATGATCAACCTGCATACAGACTCTGACTGATCAGAGAGAGGGGGCGGGGCTGATGCTCAACCTGCATACAGACTCTGACTGATCAGAGAGAGGGGGCGGGGCTGATACTCAACCTGCATACAGACTCTGACTGATCAGAGAGGGGCGAGGCTGATGCTCAACCTGCACACAGACTCTGACTGATCAGAGAGAGGGGGCGGGGCTGATGCTCAACCTGCACCCAGACTCTGACTGATCAGAGAGAGGGGGCGGGGCTGATGCTCAACCTGCATACAGACTCTGACTGATCCAGAGAGAGGGGCGGGGCTGATGCTCAACCTACATACAGACTCTGACAGTCAGAGAGAGAGGCCGAGGCTGATGCTCAACCTACATACAGACTCTGACTGATCAAGAGAGGAGAGGAGCGGGGCTGATGCTCAACCTGCATGCAGACTCTGACCCAAGTCAGAGAGAGAGCGGGAGCTGATGCTCAACCTGCGCCACCAGACTCTCATCAGAGAGAGGGGGCGGGGCTAATGACATCACTTACCCAGATCTTGGGTTACAGAGGAAAACCTATAGAGAAGGGAGGGCCTGTTTTCTCACATTTTTGCTCAGCCAGTGTTCAAATTTCAGAATAAGAGTCCTAAGCAGGAATGGCATGTGTGTCTGTCCTCTATAAATACGTTTCAACATTTTTTTCAACAAAATTGTCCGATCAAAGTTAATCAGTGGTTTGTCGACGTCTCTTTAGAAAAGAGACAAGAGAGTTTTGACCACGTCATTGCCTCATTCACTCTCTCTCTCTCCTCATTCCTGTCTCTTTCTTTCTGTTCTGCTCTCTCGCCCCTCGGCTGCAGGCTGACCTTTTGCTGAAATATTGCTGCAAAGCAGGAAAACATCAGCAACATTCATTGCTATCCTGAGTGTCCACATCAGCAACACCGGTTAACATTATTACCGTGTTTCAAGTTGTAATAAAGTAGTCGTTGCTACAGTGGATGGGGTAAGTCTAGCTGATTTGATGTCATATGCTGATCTTGGTTTGACTTTCCAAGTGATTAATTCAGTTTGGCGGTGTTGAATAATGAGACATACTGGTTTAAAAGTGGGAAGAATAAATATGTATGAGTCCGTACTCTGTTCTCGAATTGCAGCGCTCATCATAATTCACGGAATTAGTTGGAGCGGTGTCATGAGGGATGCGTACAGCTCACGTGATTGGTCTGTGAGCATCCTGGGCTGCTGAAACTGTACCTTAAAGACTAGAAGTTAAAATAAACACTGTCAAAATGAAGTAGTTTCTGGTTTAGAGGTCCAGGTCTAGATTGGACAGCTTCTGGGTCCAGGCCTTGACCAGTCTGCCCATCAGTGACCTGTGGTGTAGAGGTCAATAAAATTCAGCTTGTGGATGATTTGCAATAGCTCTGAATCCAATGTCCAATGAAAATAAGAATGGTGAACTTCCATGAATAAGAAAAGCAATTCAAGTAATTTTAAAGCAATTCAATTGGTCGGTTCTTATTTTTTATTTATTATTTATTTACTCATAGATATATACAGCGAATGAAATTAAGGGTGGGTTATTTTTTACAGTGAGTGACAGAATATCAAAAACAAAATCCAGAAAATCACATTGTATAAATGATATAATTGCATCTTGCAGAAGGCAGTGTTGACCCCTAAATAATTAAGTCTAAGCTCCTACAGACCAGTTAGATGCTCTCAATCGACTCATTACCTGCATTAAAGACAGCTGTCTTAAAGTGTCTCCTGTATAAAAGTCTCCTGTCCATAAACTCAATTAATCAGTCAGACCTAATCTCTACAACACGGGTAAGACCGAAGAGCTTAACGTAACTGGGATGGAGACGGTAAACGAATGGAATAAAAGATGATACACAAATCGATTATAGACCTAATCATTCCTTTCACTCCTACAGGGAATAATCGCTTTCTGGGAGTTACGAGTCGGCAGTTGAGCCACCGCGAAACTGTATATGTTCGGCTTAAATCGGTCTGAATAGGAGGCGATGGCGGAGCAGGATAAGCTAGGCCTGGTGTGTATGTACATACGCTTTGCCCAGCCAGCAATACTAATTTGCGGGATTAGGACTTGGCCACCGGCTCCGCGGTGGAAAACAGGCCACGTTTGGAGAGCAGTGTTTGGCCTAACTGTTGTCGAGGAGGTTAGGAAATGGAGAGTGTTATCTTGTTTTCGGAGGAGATTGTTTAATTTCCTGAGTCTCCTGTTTTCGCCCGGGCTGCCTGAACCTGCTCTGCGGAGTGAGTTTGTGCATGCGTGTGCACTCGTGTTGGAGAGAAAGAGGGCGCGAAAGTCAGTGAGAGAGCAGGAAGGGAGCTTTCATGTGCAAACACATGATTGACAAACAAACTGCCAAAGGCATATTTTGTGCCATATCTATTCCACAATTCCGAAACTTTAAAGAAGTGGCAATATTTTTCAGGAATATTTTGCAGCTGTCGCGTGGTAAGAAATCGGGTTTGGAAATTGATTCGCCCTGCCGTGAATAGAATAAAGAGTCCCATTCAGCGTCTCTGCTCTTGAACCTCCCATAGTCCTCCCGGCAGAGCGGACCCAGACGGGCCAGGCCTGATTGAGTGGCTGAATCTGAAATGGCGCAGAAAAGGAAACCATTAGGAATGCCTGGGATTCCACCACTGCGCTCTACACCCGTGCCACATGGACAAGCAACCCGATTGACTAAGCCGGGATGAAGGGAACGAGGGCAGTTTGAGTTTTGCTTCTACTGGAGAAGTCAGTCAATCAGTCTCTTTCTCTCTCTCTCTCTCTCTATGTGCAGACGTCCCTATCTCTCTCACTCCTTCATGCCTTCTGTTTGCCGTGATAGTGTGCCTCGGTCACAGGCCGTTGACTGGTGCTCATGTGGAATATTCCAATATTCCAGGGTGAAAATTGAAGATGGATTTTTGAGGAGTCTGGGGGATTCCAAAGACAGCAAGGGGTTGGAAAGGAGAAGAGCATTCCCAAGAGAAGAACGAGAGAGAGCCCTCAAATGTGACTTTGAACCACACAGAGTTACAATTTTTATTGTTGTGCTGAACTAATGTAATGGAAACAATGCATTTAGTTATGAATGATTAATTAATTATTGATGGATAAATATTCAGTTCATAATAAATCGTAATTAGCATAAACATAATTTAACATATTGTAAGAAAAAGATATATATTATTATATTTAATTTTCTTTTTTTTTTAATTCATGAAACTGATGTCAAGCATTTGTTAAAACACTTTCACAAGGGATAGATTTCTAGGTGGTTGCTATGGTATCTCAAGTGGTTGCCATAATGTTGATAAAGGTTTCTGTTGGGGTTGCCCAGGTGGTTCTTTATGGTCTTACTAAGTGGTTGATCAATATTTGTTTTGGGGTTGTAATGGTATACAGGTGGTCGCTATGGTGTTTCTAAGAGGTTGCAAGGTGATTGCTGCGGTATTCCAGATGGTTGTTATAGTGTTACTAGCTGGTGTTACTACTTTGGTGTTGCTAGGATATTGGTTGGGCAAAACAGGTTGTTGCTATGATGTTTCTAAATGTTTGTGTTGGTTTGGTAAATGGTTGCTATGGCATTTCTCAGTGCTTAATAGATGGGCTATAGTGGATCATTATGTTCTCGACGGATTCTGATGTTCTTTCAGATTTGCTAGGTAGTTGGGTGGTTGCTATGGTTTCAGGTGGTTGTTAGGTGTTGCTAGATCGGTTGCAGTGGTATTACAGTGGATCATCATGAATTATAATACTACTAACTCTGATATTGATTCAGATTTACTATCTGGTTGGCTGGTAGCTATTGTATCCCAGGTGGTTGTTATGATGTTGCAAGATTGTTGCTGTGGTGTTGCTAGTTGGCTGCTATGATGCTGTAGTGCTTGCTAGACGGGGGCTATTAATCATCACTAGAGTACAAACATGGCTTGAATCTGGTTGGCTGAAGTTGTCGAATGCAGCCTTATCTTCACTTCAGCGGTCCGTCGCTTTCTTTTGAAGAATGAAAGTGTTTTTTTGTTTTTTTTTCTTTTCTTTTTCAGTCGCCCGTGTTTGCCGTCTCTCTTGCTTTGTGATTTTTTGCTGCTGCCAGCGTCTTTCTTCATAACAGCTCAGCAAACAGTCAAACAGTTGACTCTGAGACATCTAGTGTTTTGACACTCCTAATTCTGGTGAATTTGAAACGGTTTAAGTTTTTGACTCGACTGTGATTTCGCTGTTTCAGAGGTTTTCTGTTCTCCTTATCCCGTCGATACTTCTGTCTGTTCACCGTGGAGAGAGAGAGAGAGAGAGGGAAAAAAAAAAAGAAGAAAGAAAGCACAAATGTGAACGGATGATGCAGCTGAAACATCAAGCGTGAGGGTTGACTGATGGTTGGAAACACAGCGATCCAGCACACACGGACTTCTGAGAAATGCAGTAGACAAGCTCCAGCCTCTGGGCCGCTGGGTAGTAGGAGGAGAGAGAGAGAGAGAAAGAAGAAAGAAGAAGAAGAAGAAAGAAAAGAAAGAAAAAGAATTAGAAGAAAAGATTAAAGTCAAAAGTTTTGTTGCAGCTTTATCTAACAGAGGAACATTCAGTATGATCTACAGTGGAGTGGATACTAAACATCACCAGGATTATATTTGCTGACACACACACACACACACACACACACACACACACACACACACACACACACACACACACACACACACACACACACACACAGGCAGACGCAGACGGACGTTTATTTGTGAGGTGTATTGCTGTGTAACCCTGAGCTGTACCTGAACCCATCACCCCACACATATGGATCGAGTTTGGCTCGAGTGGCACCATCCAACTGGCTAAGCAGAGCAGATTTACCTCCCCGAATTCCACACGTCACATCGCGACAGCTGCGGGATAAAATACAAGGTGAACTGTTCAGAATTTGTAGGCCAAATTGAAGCAAAGTCACTTTATGGGTCAGAAAACACGGGGACTCGTATTTTACTCGCTCGGCCCGAGGCAATGTTCCTGTAGGAGATGTAGTGTCTACTTTATAGAGCGCGCTGTAATAACCGTCCCTGTACACGATGTAAAGTCAGACTGTGCGTTACAGTGCGTTTCTTCGAGGTAACTCAGCTTAGTTTGGTCTAAAGTCCCTAAACTGTACGTTTTCAGCGGGTTCTCAAAAACATTCCTAAATAATCCGCAGCTGAAATTGATGTAATGTCATGGCAGGACTTCCAGCCGGCATTTTTCAGCAGGATAATGCTCCCTCATACAGCAAGGGTTTCCCTTCAGCGTCTCCACCATACTGCAAAAGTTCGGTGACCTGCCAGGTCACCAGACTGACCACCAACCACGCCTTTATAAGACGGGCTGGGATGCCAGCTTTGGCAACTTGTGAAGATGCAGGATATACAGGTCCAGCTGCAACATCTGTGTGGAAATGTGCCTCCAGGCCCAACTCTATCTCATCTGGTATCCAGGTTAGAAGCCCAACAGGGTAATAGAGCCTCCTTTCTAAACATCTGCTTTTACTCTAATAAACACTTTTAAACATCATTACATTCACACGTAGAAATATTGGTTAATAATAATAATAATAATAATAAGTTGTTTTTATAAAATTAATCAATTTTATTAACCACCTGGCAACTATCTCATGATTTCATTCCCATGGAACCCATGCTGTCACACCTGGCCCCGACCCCCACATCAACCCCCTCCCAGTCCTCCCACTCACAAACCAGGGTTTTTTCAGGCTGCAGCCGCAATGTGGGCTGAGCTAAACTGGGTTTGTCCTGGACGACACCATCGCATTCATTCATCAGCACCAGCACACGCACACACACACACAGGCACAGTGGAGGTCAGAGAGTGAGCGTGTATGTGTGTGTGTCTGCCCTTCAATGTATCCCGAGCCCGAGGTTCCAAGAGAAAACTCCAGAAAAAGAAAGGCTATAAAGACACAGTAGACTTTGTCTCCTCTGTCCTTTATTCCTTTCTCCTCCATCACCTCCCATCTCTCCTACAGCTTCACTTTGTCCCCTAACCAGACCGTATATCCTGATGTGGGACAAACTGCAGGATCACATCTGGTGGTTTTAGCTCTATCTTGCCTGATCCTCTTCTCCACTTTAAAAAGCTTGTGTCACAGGCTTGAATATCCCTCATTTGCCAGGACCAAGAGGCAGATATGTGCATGATTCAAAAATATGGCCTACTCTTCGCCTCCCACCTCCCCCTCCAGACTACAGCTCCAAAAACAGCCCGATTTGGAAGTCATCGTTTGAATCCGTCAATGACATCATGACCAAATCATTCACATGTCTCCACCTACCCAGCGCAGCTTAAGCTCCGACTTCTCATAACCACAGTTCTCAGGAGCGTTAAACAGAAGCAGCCTGTTTAATTGTAAAAAATGAAGAAAAAATGGAAAATGGTGGTGGGTATAAAGCCCCCCAGTACCGAAATCAGGAGCAATGGAATGATGGTTCTCTGGAATGATGGAGCTCCTTTTGGGATGAGTTGGGGATTTGGGGTTGAGGTGGCATGGTAATCGTCCAACATCCTAATTTAATAATACATTAATAATACTAATAAAACTAATAATAAATAGTTTTAATACAGAGACAATGAAAGAGCAGGAGTCCCATATAGCCTGGAATAAAGCCTTGACGTCCACTGACAGTGAAGAGGGTTTTTTTTTTTCCTCTTTCTGCAAAGCTACAGTTTTGGAGAGACACGAGGAAATGCAGCAAAATCTAAAGGCTATATAAACATCAGCAGAGCGATTTAATGATGCCCGTATTGAAGAACGGCATAAATGAAAAAGTAAGTATAAACGAACACAAACGAAATGAAATAAACAAAACCGATATTGATTCAGCGCCGTTTATGCTGCAGTTCATGAATTAGTTGACTTCCATGAGGTCATATGAAGTAATGTCCTCTCGCCAAAGAAAGCCAATATGTTCACTTACAAACTAATTTATGATGTTTCGCAGAAGCCATCCGTCGTAATGTGACAACTGCTTGAAATACTCAGTATGATGATGAACTTGAATGAAGCAATTAAACAATTTGCGATCAAATAAACACACATTCATTTACGTGTGAGCGACAGGAATCGTGGGTGAAAAGTCTTCTCTATAAATTGGAAGAAAATGTCACTTCGCAAAAGTTCTATAGTGTTAAAAGGCTTAGAACTGAGTATTTTATGGGGGAAAAAAAACATGGTGTGGTGTGAAATCATCGCTAAACATATAACACCATAAAAATGTCTTTAAAAAGAAAAGTCTTTAAGCGTGTAACTAATAGCAATGCCTCCATTGTTTTTATTTAAAATGCCTAGATTTGTGTAACACACAGATCAGGTCCAAAGACCACCGTTAGACTGTCTTTTTGGGCTGTATTTTGTTGCAGATTAGTTTGGTTTGCTCTTGATTGTTGGAGTGAGTGGGATCACCAAAGCAAGATCTAAAGCGCTCTCTGAGGCCTTCAGGAAGATGGCTGTAGGTACAGAGGAGTCTGGAAAAGGATGCAGAAAAGGTCTGAGAACAACTGGAGATCAGTCGCTCCACTGTTCCAGCCCAAAGAGAACTGGAAGACCTGTAAAGAAGTCCAACAATCTCAAAATGTTCTTCATGGGTGTGCAAGGACGAAACCCTCACTGCCTGGAACTAGTAGGTGATGATGTGGAAATGCATAACTTGAAAAATTAGAATTCTCGTGAAATTACCATGATTTTTTGACTTGAATCCTGACTTGAACAAGTGAGTCTCAAATGACCACAGCAGCTGAAGTAGTTCAGTGTTGGGTCTCGTCTTGCTGTACTATTGGTCAACAGGCACAGCAACTTGGAATCGCCAATTACGCAACCCTGTCACATGACTAACAGCGGGCAGCCAGCATTGCCCTGGGTGAGACGCGGGGAAAGAGCGCCATCTACCCACTCACAGAGAGCATGGCAATTGTGCTCTCTCAGACTCTGGATGCTGATGGCAAGGAGCAGGACTCTGGGAAGTGTCCTGTAAATGAGGTGGGTCCGATACATAACCACCCGTATTATTCCGATATTTACTCCATACGATTGCATATCTCAGCAGCATTGAGAGACAATATCATAAACAGACAGAACAGGTTTGGAATCCAAATTAATCACCTCATTAATTAGGTGCAGTTGAGTGATGCGTGATCTGGCCAGCATACAAAACCAGTTTTCAGTGAGGGAGCGCGTCCCGTCATGAAGACTGATTTGTTGTTGAGCGGGAGTCGCTGTGACAGATCTGCGAGATGGAATCCAAGTTTGAGCTTGTTACAGGAAACAAATGGAGGGGCTTTTCTCCTCGCTCGTGCTGCATGAGTTGGGCTCAAACTTCTAGGTGCTTTGATGCTCCAGCGTTTCAATTAGCATGCGAGCAAAGCCAGCTGAACAACTGTGCACCGCTGCTGCTGCTGCTGCTGCTGAACGTAGTCACCAGCCTGACTGACAGTGCGGTTCTCCACTCGTTCTTCTTTCATCAGCGAAGGAAAGCGTCCTCTCCTCAAAGTGAAATTTGGGGAACATGGTTTCATACAAATGCTTGTGTCCCTACGTGTTGAGAGTTGGTCTGGTCCAGGCTGGGTGGAATATTTTTAGAACTAACATCTGCTGAACAGCCATAGAACAGGTCTCAAATCTGGACTTTGAATCCGATTTTGTTGCCGCTGGACATTAAAGTGGGAGTCGCTGTCATTGCATAAAAAGTGCAAAGGCTTGAATAATAAGGGCAGAGGTTTAGCCAAAGTTCTTAACAACAAAGTGGAAACCAAACCCACGGGATCGACGAGAACAGGGTCAAACGGGCGAGAGGTCAGAACCAAAACGACCTCTCAAAAAGCCATGGAACAATAGAGGGTCAAAACGGGAAAAAAAAGTAATCATATAAACGCTTAGGATGCAACGGTTTCCAATACTTCCCAAAGAGTCCCGACAGGCAGATAGACAGAAAGATAGAGAAGGATAGAACCGATGATCCTTTGGGAGGTTCCCTCAGGAAATTAAGATTCAGCAGCAGCATTACGAGTAAAAATAGAGAACATATGATGGAGAGCGTGATGAAAAGTCCAGTAGGACGGGTGTTGCCCATTATTATTGCACATGATCGGGCGGCTTACAGGTTACCGGCTGTCTCACTGTGACTGTATTTCTCCATAAATGAACAAAAGAATTTGATCTTATTTGATTTTGAAGAATTTGATTTTATCTGCAGACGGACAATATGGATATAAAAAAGGTTAAACTAAATACGATTATTCTGCTGATACGAATGACAACAGTAGCTCTAGCTACCAATTTCCTTCTCCAAGATGCAGGCTTTAAAAGTATTCTTCCATGCTCTGTGCAGTTACACATTCTAACCAGGAGGTCTCCAAATTCAAACGTTGGAGACGAGGTCCTAGAAATAGTGTCCTAGAAACAAGTGGGACTATGAGACAACATTTAAGCAAATTTACCACTGATATAAAATGATATAATAGTATGATAATGCAAATACACTTGGGATATAACATTTTAAATATGGTCAATATAGAAAACCACTGACCTCATTGCCGAGGAACACATGAAGGGTGATGTCAATGTCAGCAGAAATGAGGTTGTGTCCAATTACTGTACGATAATTCGAGAACGCAACTATCGTGACAATCCTAGGTGGAGTGAAGGCAGGATGAACTCTTTAATACCCTTGATTTCAGAAGAAACAATGAATGAACGGGTGTCCCGATACTTTTTGTCCATAGCGTAACATTACTGTCAAAATTCGCGTCTGTAGAGGACATTGAACTGCTCAACTGCGTAATTAACCAACTATGTAATGAATCGTGTAGCTTCAAGTGACGCAAGAAGCAACAAAATGGAAAACGCTCGTGAAACATTACAATAAAGTCACGGCGAATAAATCCCGGAACCTGCAGCACTCCGAGAACTCCGAGAGTTCTCCTATCTGAGGAAAAGGATTTGGGTCTTATGAAATACAGCCGGATTGTCAAACACAGGCTTACAAACTCCGAGCCTGGCCTGTGTTAATTCCTCTAATGGCTCTGTGGCTAACCACCACTAACTCCTGCAGGACTGCTCCGTACTGATTACTGTACCTCCCCCCGCACTTTCTCTTCTCATTTGTATGGATTTACCCAGAGATGATTATTATTACAGCGTAGGCATAATTCTTCAGGCCTGGCGTATCTACAGGAGTTCAGTTTATCTAACCACACTCACCTCCCGTTTCCTCTCCACCATTCAAATCTGAGGAGAAACTTCCTGTCTTCTATAGCTATGTATGTGTCTGTGTGTGTGTGTCCATCTAGACCTCAACTAGACTCTATTATGGGTTTGACCAAACTTCAAACTTTCCAGTCTCTCCATCCCTCTCATGTGTTTGTTCCGATCCAGGCAGCATGAACCAGCAAGACCTCTCCTTCCTAAATTTTTGGCTCTGTATGTACAGGTTTTTCAGGTGACAGTAAAACCCTCCTGCAAAAGTTAAAAGGTCTTTTATTTTCTTTCTTTGAAAGAAATCTCTCTTAGAGCTGAGAGTTATATGGGCCTGTGCCGTGTGTGTGTGTGTGTTACCTGTCATACATTTGATTGATTACCAATTGTCATAACATATCATTAATCATAGCAGAAGGCCTAATTTCCTGAAGTATGTGAGGATCCTCACCCCACCCCAAAACACACACACACACACACACACACACACACACACACACACACACACACACACACACACAGTGCATTGTACTGTCTGTGTCTGAGCAATGGGAATCCTGCGCAGAGTGGCACAGGAAAAGTGGAAACACACACACACACACTTTACCATCCTGATAAAGTGCTTGGCATTTCACTCCCCAACCTGTCACAGACAATTACTGAGATGAGACGTCTTAAATATCCCCCTAAACTTCCACATCTCTAATTAGAGATGTAAATCAACAGACCGCCCTCGTAAGCGATGACAGGAAGAGTGATTCATTGGTGGGTATTCAGGTCCAGAAGTCACGATCAGCAACATTTACTTTGGAACAACGTCCTGGTGCAGATTGTCATTTGCTGGACTGAAAGATACCATCGCTGATTGCTGGACATCTTCCGAAATCCCCTCGTCTGCTTTCACTGCAAATGTAATTCCGAAGACAAACTTTGTTAATACCACACGTTTAGAACTGGGGCTCTCGGATCTCAAATCTGCTTCTCAACGAAATTATACCAACAGTGTAAAGGCCTTTTATTCCAAGACCTGTTCAAAGGGTGATGCAAACAGCAGAGAAGGTCAGAGGTCTTCATGAGAGAAGGCGAGAGAGAGAGAGCGAGAGAGAGAGAGAGAGAGAGAGAGAGAGAGAGAGAGAGAGAGAGAGAGAGAGATCCATATGACATCCTAAAAGCTTCAGTTTACATGGTACATTTATGGGATGGAGGTCATTCAAGGTTTTATTCCAAGATGTTCAGGTGTGATTACAGTCTGTCCAGCTTTCTGCTGGTAATGGCACATTAATGGTAACAATTATCAATGATCACCTCTTCAGTATTAAAGACCCACAGGTCTGGACAAATCTCAGAAGATAATTACCCAGGATGTACACTACACCTGGCAATAATCCTTTCTTCTTCATATTATTGTGTATTATTATTATTATTATTATCATTGTATATATTATTATTATTTTATTATTATATTTTATTATTATTTTATTATTGTTTTTTATTATTATTATTATTATATATTATTATTATATATTATATATTATTATTATTATATATTATTATTATTATATTATTATTATTATATATTATTATTATATATATTATATATTAATATTATTATATTATTATATTATTATTATTATATATTATTATTATTTTTTAAATGTTATTATTTTTATTATTATATGTTATTATTATTATTATATATTATTATTATATGTTATATATTATTATTATTTATTATTATTATTAGTATTTATTATTATTAGTAGTAGTATTTATTATTATTATTAATTATTAATTATTAGTATTTATTATTATTATTATTATTATTATTATTATTATTATTATTATTATTATTATTATTGTACTCATTCATCTTTTGCATGCACTCGCTGCAACTCTGAAGGGTTTGTTAATGAGCTGATAAATGAATAAATGGTAATGACACTGATTAAATCCACTCCATGATCAGGAGGAATATATGATTAAATGACTCCCTTTTCCAGACATCAAAGGTGTCACTCTTCTCTAATGACATCTCTGGCTGCCATGTTGCTCCCCTGTCTTTGTTTCCATGGTTACAATATACACAGAGTTACCTGTAAAACATTTGCTAGAGAAATATCACAGTGTTGCGGTAATGGCGGTAATGTTGGGGACGGTAAAATATCGGTAAAAATATTCATTGGATGGACATTTTGTCCTTTTAAAAACCACATGATTTCTATAATTTATTGATTTTTTATTATTTGTTGTAGAAATTGAAATATCTGGATTGAGAACATGGTCAAAGAGGCGAAACATTGATGAACAAAATATTTTAAAATGGAAACCAGTGTTTTGATACATATTGTTTTTATTAGTTTAATAGTGATGTATTAAATAAATTTCTTGTATAAATTGTTTATAACAATTCTAACCTGGAGACATAAACGTCCCCCTAAATGCAGAATCATAATTAGGGGTTCAATTATAAGCATGTGGAGAAGGTTTAATGAAGACCAGGGCCAGAAGAAAGCAGCCAATCAGACGCTTTGCTGCCTCAGACATTGCTGTGGTCATTAGTGGGCGTGACAGCATTTGGAAGGTCAGTGCAGGGAAAAATGATAAATAGTACATTATTTATTAAAGCAGAGTTAAAAATGCAACTACGAGGTGCAGTAGACAGGTGTGGAGCAGTGAGAGTGTGATTAATCAGCATGAAATGATGAGTTTAATACGCAAAATCCCCACAGAGCAGTTAATGTGTGGCCACGTCTGAGCCACGAGAGACAAGAGTGGGCAGATTTGTGTGTGAAAATGTTTGTAGAGTTATTTATTGTTGATTCATCCATTTTAAAGCTACCTGAGATCAAACCAGGATAAGTGACGATATAAATGACATTCGTTGTAGGTAGCTTTAATGGTGTTGAGTGGTGTAGCGGGTGTTGGGTAACAGGCAGCAGCAACATTTTGAATGTCTGGTAGGCAGAGTTAAGTCTTTCCTTGGCAGAGGCCGACATGGATGATGAGGAAGAGAAGAAACGTCTGATGTGATGAATAGGAGAGAGAGAGAGAGAGAGAGAGAGAGAGAGAGAGAGAGAGGGCAAAGAGGGCAAAGAGAGACGAGAGCAGAGAAACAGAGGGCAGAGGGCAGACAAACAGAGAGGGCAGAGGGCAGACAGAGGCAGAGAGACAGACAGAGACAGAGAGAGAGAGACAGACAGAGAGAGAGACACTACCAAACAGAAGAGACACACACAAGCACAGAGGAACACACACACAGCAGAGACACATACTGAGAGAGAGACACAGACACGGACAGAGAGACACACACAAACAGAGAGAGAGACACAGACAGAGAGAGACACACACTGAGAAAGAGACAGAGACAGAGAGACAGACACACAAACAGAGACAGAGAGAGAGACACACAAGCAGAGACAGAGAGAGAGAGAGACAGACAGAGAGAGAGTGTAATGCAGGAATCCTGCTCCAGGTGGTCATGGACCCAAGGCTTTTGGAAGGTGGAAACACGCACATACTGCATTGTAGTGAGAGAGAGAGAGAGAGAGAGAGAGAGAGAGAGAGAGAGAGAGAGAGTGTGTGTGTGTGTGTGTCAAAAGAAATGGCTGACAGTTTTGTTTCCTGAATATGATTTATGGTCCACTGTGTGTGTGTGTGTGTGTGTGCGCGCAATGGTGATGTGTTGTCATGGTTACAGTGCTGTAAACAGACTGGCAGGTCTCGGCTCATAGGATCCATTCTGTCTGAGTCAGGATACAGAGAAAAGAGCTGAGACTGCAAACACACACACACACACACACACACACACACACACACACACACACACACACACACACACACACACACCTAATGGGTTTAAACATATTAAAAAGATTTTTTCACCTCAAATCTTCATATATATCTTGTAAATTGTGTATCACGATTCAGCTACCGGGATATGATTCTTTGTCCAGATCACCGAGAGAGAGAGAGAGGGAGAGAGAGAGAGAGAGAGAGAGAGAGAGAGAGAGAGAGAGAGGCAATCTAAAAGGAAGAGAGCAGAAAGAAAACAAATAGTAAGATGCTGCTCTAGAAACAATACCACACACACACACACACACACACACACACACACACACACACACACACACACACACACACACACACAGGTAGTGTTACTGGGGTATTTCCCTGTACCACAGCAGTTTCACCTGTCACTCACAGAGGCCTGTGAAACACATACTGGATTTTTGGTTTTTCCAGGAAATCAGATACAACAATGAGATAAAAACGCTTCAGACACTTCAATTAATCATCGACAAGCAAGCAGTAAAATTTACAACATCGCAGGAAACATTTCAATTCACGCATAAAACCCAGCTTAGGTTTCCATTGCGAGCAACAGAGGAACTCAGTTATCAGCTCCAGTGGACACATGCCTGACAGATACACTGATTAACCACAACATTATGACCACCTCATTCCGAGACTCACTGTCAATTTGTATAAACTCAACTGACCGTGCAGGACTTTGCGCTTCTTTAATTACAGACTGCAGTTGATCCGTTTCTCTGCATACGTTGTTATTGTCCTTTCACCCTGATCTTCAGTGGTCAGGACCCCACAGGACCACCACAGAGCCCCGCACTAACACTGGCGTGACAAAATGAAACAAACAAAGAAAAACATTCCTTATGAAATCATCCAATATTTTATATCTGTGAGGCCAAGCGTGTATGAACCTTTAGGGTCAGCAGATCATCTGATGGAGAAAGTAGAGTCAGGTGTTTGTAATCAGTGGGAGTTTATTTAAAGAGCAGGGGTTTATCAAAGTCTGATCAACACAACATTTGTGGAACTGTATAAGATTCCTGAGGACCTCAGAAGAGGAGTCATTGGTGCTCATCAGGCTGGAGGTGGTCACAAAATCATCTCTGCAGAGTGATCATTATTACCCTCCCCAGACGTGCTCCACCAACAAAGTCTGCCAGCTCAAAAAAAGAAACCCAAAGGAACTTCTTAGCAAATAATGGCCTTCCATGTTCCAGTTCATGAGCCCACATCAGGAAAATGCTACTGTGCCCCACAAAGAACATTGCTGCACATCTCCAGATCCTACCTGTAAAACCCGGTGGAGGTAGCATTGAGGTCTGGACCTGTTTTGCTGCATTTGGGCCACGAAGGCTTGCCATTGTTGATGGAATAATGAATTCTGAAATATATCAACAAATTCTGAAGGCAACTGTCAGGACATCGGTCCGTGAGCTGAATCTTAAGAGAACGTGGGTCATGCAACAGGACAACGACTCTAGGCAAACAAGCTGTCCTCCTAAAGAATTATTAGAACAATAAGCTTCATGTTTTCCTTTTCATAATATAAAGGAACGTCGTGAAAAAAAGACCTGAAGCAAGCAGTTCATGGTAGGAAACCCAACAGCATAAGGGATTGGAAGCTGTTTTGTTGGAGAAATGGTCTAAAATTAGTGCAGGACTGAGACTGAGACCTTACCTCCAATCATTAGAAACAGGAGAACTTTCTTTTCCAATGTTCTCTACATGCTGTGGAGGAACCAAAGCTAGATTTAAAGTCTGGCAATGAGAAAAGGAAACATGGAGCCAATTTGAATCATTCAGCGACACAGAGAATGCAATCTTCCACTGCACTGCACAGTGATGAAGTAAGAGCTGCCAGCAGCAGGAACGCGATGGAGGTGAGAATTTCTCTATTCAGAGAGAGATGGAGAGACAGAGTCTGTGAGCACAAAGGAAATAGGTGAAGGCGACTTTATTCACAAGTGCTGTTTACACTGTTTTTAAGTCGAATCTCATTAAGAAACCTCTCTGTATGACCTGCACACTCCATTCCGAACACAGCTTTCTACGTGGGCAGCATACGGACACTCCCAGAATAAGGACCGTCCCGTTTGGAAGGCAGCATACGCTGTTCAACTAAGCAGCCACCTTGTTCTGGCTGAATTCTGAAGGTACGGGGACGCGTCGTATATATCTGTATAGCCTTATCGCTGAATCCTGGGATGTTCAACCCACTTGGTGTTCCACTGAACAGATTTCATGATGTGGGTGACATGGGTGTGAAAAGAAGGTGGACATAAGGAGCGATTTCTTCATGAAGTCACTTAAATTCGAGTTCACCAATGAAAACGTCCATCATAATAACGTTAATGGTAAAGCCAGTCTTTGGTGCACAGCATACAGCAGGCTTAAACCATCTGTAGCTACTGTTTGTTACTTTGGTGGAGATGATGCAGCTCCATCTACTTTTAGATGTCTGAGAGCTGCTTCTTTGGCCGAAGTAGACCGAGGTCATGCATAGGTTCCAACAATGTTAAGAGCAAAACTACACATCATGATAGAAGTGTCCTAAATTTAATACACTGTACTTCAGTTAATTGGCTCCTGGTATCGTCGGTTCGCATACAGGGTGTCTTTGCCCTTTCACTCACCATCAGTGTTCAGTCGTTCCCCGAGGCTACCTTCTCTTAGGCATTCCGTTATATTGCATGTAATGGTCGACTGTTGGCCTCAACGTTAAAGGCTGTAAGTTACCCATTCCTGTGCTGTAAGGTGACATTATGCTGACACTAGATTATACTGTCAGGGTTTCTGATAGATTAATAACAGTCCATTATGGAATTAAAGATTATAATTTGGAAAAATGTAGCTTCATTCAGCATTTTAGATCAACTCAAAAGATTATATTAAAGTATTAAGATTTTTACTACTTAATTTATTTATTCTGCTTAATTTATTTAAGGCAAGAAGTTGCTTAATATATATATATATATATATATATATATATATATATTATATATATATATATATATATATATATATATATATATATATATATATATATATATATATATATATTTATATTTAAAGTTTTTATTTTTTGATTTTTAAGGGTGAATTTTATCCACTTATGATACAACACTGTAGGGCCATCCACTTGTGGCTCATTTTAATATTGTGTCTATCCTAACACATGGTTCAGGTGTAAGAGTGAACCATAAGTTATATATTACACTGTATTTCATTTTGTCAGCACTAGTCTGAGCGACTCCACCTCCGTTTTTTTTATTGCCATTTTTTAAGCAATTAAAAAAAAAAAAAAAAAAAAAAAAACAACAACAACAAATGGTCAAATTGCCAGTAATTTGCTCCTAAAGGAAATTAATGATGAGTTAAGCAAATACTTGCCAGGGTGAGGCAAGTTTTGACTTACACTCCAAGACTTTCCTAAACAGAAATAAAGCCAAACAATCAAGTAGGAGATTATAATAATTACAGTAGGAACGTTATAATTTAACCCGCCACACCCTGTCTTTAAAGCATTCTTCGCTTTAGTGAGTACATGTTTGGATTGTATTTGTTGTCTTTAGGGAATTGAACCCTTATTATTTTGTTCCTAAGCCATTCCCTAACTTCTCGACCAGGGTGGACCTTTGCTGTCTGCCTCAAGCAAGTCATTTTCACTTCTGGCCTGAAATGACCGCAGTGACTTCCATTCACTGCAGCGTGATCGATTACTTTCAGAGAAAAAAGCTGCTTGAGGCCATTGTATATTCTCACCAGCTCCCGACAATGCCTCACATCGGCAAATCAGAAACCTCAATTTATGTGATTTATCTTTAACCCTTAGAACTCTCACTACACAAGCTGTGCGTTTTTGTCGTTGCCCCTTTTTTTGTAATAACACAGTAATTACATGAGATAGTCATGTGACCTATGATATCTTTATGGAAGGCCTTTGGCTTCTTAACTATGTAATTACTTGATGTGTCCATACTTTGGGAAGTTTAATATCTTGATCAAAAATGGCCAATTTACTTATTTTTGAATGTAGAGACTTGAAACTGAAAGCAAAAAATAGATTTCTGAACAAAAAAGTTGATATTCGGTGTCTAATTTGAGAATTAAAAAATATATTTTATGATAGAGCTTATTACTGTGACAAAATGTATGAAAAAATTAAGGCGGTCTTAATTTTTTGGCTGATGTTGCCTCTTGGATCCATGCTAATCTCTAAAACTGCAGGTCACAGAAGCCCATAACTTCAAATTATTTGTTCAGGGCCAACATGACCAACATCTCAGGTAATAAAAACTGCTTTATTATATTGGATTTTAAAAAGAGGAGCTTCTAAAAACAGGGATAAATTTTATAAAAGTATGATTTTCCACAATGAATTCCTTGCAGATGAGAGTAGGTTTGTGCCGCTGTGTCGAGGAAGTGGTGTGACTCTGTCCTCACAGTGAGGTCTGAGGACTGAAAGGGTTAAAAAGCTTTAAAAAGTGATCAGTGTGTGATAGTGAGCACAACTACACTGTAGTGAACATGGTCTGAGGTCTTCCTCTTCTCCTTCTGCCTGGCAGCTCCATCTCCAACATTCTTTGTCCGATATGATCCCTATACCTCCTCAACACACGTCCAAAACCATCTCCAACTGGCCTCTCTGGCTTTACCTCCAGACTGCTCCACCTTCACCGTCCCTCTGATCTGCTCATTTCTAATCCTGTCCATCCTCGTCCCTCCCAACGAACATCTCAGCATCTTCATCTCCGCCACCTCCAGCTCTTATACAGAGCCACAGTCTCCAAACCAGACATCACAGACTGCAGTAACTGTATCCATTCCTCCGAATTGTACGTGCAGAGCTCATTTATTTTGATTCGGGTAAACATGATGAGGTGCAGGACTTCCACGTTTGGATGAATCCAGAGTTCACTGGGTCAAAGTACCTGAAATGTAATTAAACGATGTACATCTAAAATAATTCACTGTCACCTTGTTCAGCGATGACTCTCTCCCTTTCATAGCTCCAGCTCTGTTCTTAATGTGCTCAGATGATTCCCCGTGTACAGCTAATTATCAGGACGGCACGATGAACTGGAATAAATCTTCCCTCCGTCCTTCTCACCGCTGAGCATTCAGCTCACGTCCTCCAGGGAAGATTTCAATTACCTCAGGTATTAAAATTAAGTCATCATTTACAGAGACGAGGGAGGCAAATTTTTACCAGACACTCAGAGTGATTGAGCTCAATTGAGGCCGATAGAGATCTCCACGCTTATCTGTGCATTGCAGAATGTTGATCATTAAGATAAATATCCGTCTCTGCCTTCGGTTTGAACTGATCTGTGATCACTCGTGCACTCGTATTAGATCGTTTCAGATCTCGTCCCTCTTTCTACGAAATGCTCATAATGGAGTGTCTGCAGTCTGACATTTACAGTCACTGTGATTGACTCCATCAGTCACCAGAAAATAATAATCAAATACTGATACTGACTGCTTTTTTTCCAGTCAGACTGAAGGATTTGTGGGTTTGTAGTCAAAACTATGTTTATATAAGAAAGTGTTTATATTCATAAATACAGTCAAAATATACAGGGGTTGGACAATGAGACTGAAACACCTGGTTTTAGAGCACAGTAATTGATTAGTATGGTGTTCTAGGGCCTCCTTTTGTGGCCAATACAGCGTCAATTCGTCTTGGGAAGGACATTTTTTGGAGACAATCCGGGTTAACACCCCAACATCCCTTTCAGACAGCTTCCTCTCGCGTCCACAGTTAATCCTGTTGGATGTGGTTGGTCCTTCTTGGTGGTGCTGACATCACCCTGGATACCGTGGCTCTTGATACATCACAAAGACTTGCTGTCTTGGCCACAGATGCGCCAGCAAGTCGTGCACCAACAGTTTGTCCTCTTTTGAACTCTGGTATGTCCCCCATAATGTTGTGTAATTGCAGTTTTGAGAAGAACTGTGCTCTTACCTGCTAATTGAACCTTCACACTCTGCTCTTACTGGTGCAATTAATGAAGATTGGACACCAGGCTGCTCCAATTTAGCCATGAAACCTCCCTTTCAGTTTCATTGTCCAACCCCTGTATATAAATATAGCTGCTGTCCAATGTGTCTCTGTCTCTCCATTTTTTGTTCATATTTATACATTTTCAACTGGATCGACATTCATAATAACAGTGTTCAAATTGATCCATACATTTTATTCACCAAGTGTTTATGTTCGAAAGCCCTTTTCATCCACTAATTATTTACATTCACACACACTCCCTTACACACGTCTGAGACGATCGTCATAAAAACGTGTTTGTGTAATTATGAAAATCAGCACTTAGCCTTGAATTCTGATGTTTGCCCGCTTGTCTCCGCGCTGGCGCCCTTGTAAAACGCACTGTTTGGCAGTGTAATGCAAATACATTATAACAATATGAACAAACATGTTTGAGCCGAGCTCTGCCCGTGTCGTCTCATCACGGGCCGTGTTTCAATCAGCTCCATGCGCTTTATTGCCGGCGGGAAACAACGTTGGCTCGGATGTGCTAATATTTACCACAGTGAGCTCGCAGGCTGCTCGAAAACAACCCACCAGCGGCTGCCAACAACCCGCCCCGACCCGCGCCGAGAAAACGCGAACGCTAGCATGTGGAGGAAGGGGCTGGGTGGTTGACAGCGAGAGTTCATTAAAGGAAACTCTCATCAAAAGTAGCTCATCAGCAAGGCTGGAGAACTTTATGAAGTGGCAAACACGCAATTAAAAACTCATTCTGCTGCAGGTATAAAGCAAGGCTGAGCAATTATGCTTAATTAAAGGTTGGCATGATGGTAGGAGTCGAGTGTCAATCCAGATGAAAGCAACAAACAGACGTCAGACATTCCAGACCATCCCGTTCTTATGGAAACTCTGCAACTTGGCGATTGCTTGGTAAATCATCAGATGTTTGATTTCTACGTAAAACATCTGATGAAGAACCATCTACAGAATATTCTCCATCATAGCAAAAAGTGATGGGACATTAAAGCATGCTTCTGCTGGACTTCATCTTAGGGTCATGTTGGACGTATTAGAGATGGAGTCAACATCTCCAGTTCACCAGGAGCAAAGTTGGAGTCCACAGCTATAGAACCGTAGTAGCTTTGACTAAAGAACCCTTTTCAATGAGACTAATTACTTGCATCTTCCCCCTAGTGTGGCGTAAAGGAATTGCACCTCCAGAGTTTGGGTACTGATGATCCAATCCAGTTCTGGTCTCCCACTTGCCTGTACAGTTCCTCAGGTAAGGAACAAGGGCTTCGCTGGTTGGATCAGGCATAATGGAGCACAGAATAGTGGACACTGAAGTCTGAACAGTGGGTCTCCAGAACCAGAGAGTCAGAATCGGTTGCAAATGGTTTGAAGGTTTTAATAACTGATTCTTTGAAACGACATGCTTCTAAGTCCAGTGTGGCTGAGGCAGGGGACGAACTGAAATCACCGGAGGACTGTGCTCCTCCGGAGGACATTAAACTCCTTCTTGATTGTTTGAACAAAGACATTGTGAACGGGATCATGTGGCAATATCAGACACACTTAACTTGCTCAACACGTCAAACTGTCGATGCAAAAATTTGAGGAAAAGAAAATGCAAAAATAGTTTCCCAGAGAAACGAATCCAATCAGAGAAGAGATAAAGACCTGTCTCCTGATTGGCTGCATTTGAAAGCAGAGGTCTATAGTATATATATTTTGCTGAACAGCTCCTTTAAGGGAAATATTATCCACTGCTGGCATTAAAAAGCTGAGGAAAGCTGAGTCCTGATAAATAATTCTACTGTTTGAACTTTCAACTGCTTAATGTCCCACATGGGCTTGACACGGAGGTGCCGGCTGTTTTGGTTTGTGTGAAACCTCTCTAACCCGAGGCAGTACTGGGAGCATGAAAGCGGAGAAAGGGAGGGAGGGATGTAACACGGAGAGAGAGAGAGAGAGAGAGAAAAAAAAGAGAGTGATGGAAGAGGAGGAGCAGGGAGAGGGGGAGTTGAAGGCCATGCGTGAGGAAGTAAGAGAATTATTTATCCCCACTATTCCAACACATGAGCTGTGTGTGTGTGTGTGTGTGTGTGTGTGTGTGTGTGTGTGTGTTAAATTTTATTATATTTTATAAATCATAACATGTACAATGAACAATTCCATGCCTTCATTGTTGGTTTTCCTTTGATCAGTATGGTTTAATTATGATAATCCAGTTTCTCAAGTTATTAAATGATCAATTTTGAGTTTGAATACATTATTAATTCGACAGCATCAACATTAAGGGCTTGAAATCGGTCACTTTAAAGCCAAAAAAGATAAAAAATAAAATAAAATAAATCATTAATACACTAGTAATTACTGCTTATTGGAAGTGTGGATCAAGATGAAGCTGAATACAACCTAAAACACTGTCTTACAGCATCTCGGTGAACTTTTTTCTCCGTATCTGTTTTGTTTTCTTGGTGTTTTGTTGTTCAGACAGGCGCCTTTTTGTTGTCCTCTATTCGTTTTATTGGTTAAGAAAGAAAATAACCCTATGATTCTGGTACTACGACTGGTACAGTGTCTGCAGGCCCAGTTTGTGTTCCGTTTGTTGATCAGCTGCTGCATCGAGGGGAGTTTTTTTAATATCCTCCTGCTTTCTGGGAATTTTCCAGGATCTATGAGCTTCCATTACTTCTTCCATTAGTCCGCTTCTCCGTAACCTAAAGAATCAAACATGCCTCGGCCGATTACATTTAAAAAAGGAATAAAAAAAAAAAAAAAAAAAAAAAAATGCACCAGTGATTTCTGAAGCCCGGAATGAAGGCGTGTAAGAGCATAACCACAAACGCGAACAGTCGTGCTATTGTCTCATTAACAACAGTGCGAGGTGTTCGCCTTTGGAGAGCGAGACTCGTGACGCTGTGGCTTTTCAACTGTCTCACCTGCGGCATGTGTTCAGGCACGCAGCGTGCAAACATCAAACCCGTTCTCTCACTGCCAGCTCCAATATTATCATTTCATCTGAGCAATTAACCCACTAAATTGCAGCACCCCCCCCCCCCACACACACACACACAAACGTACAGTTGGTTCAGTGCGAGTCAGTGCTCCCGCTGCTCCTCTGTATACAGTAGAGCCTTGAAGCCGAATCACACGGGCGATGAAGAATTGTTTAATCGAACGTATTTGCTTTGTCGAAAATGCTCCAGTCAGGGTATTTGATGGCAGTCGGAAGGCATAAGCCTTGTTCAGCTGCTTTTAAGAAGTGTACAGTGGGGTCATACATCACACCGCCGTTGTAAAAGTCAGATATTCTCCCTGCCGCACGACTAATAAATTAGCGCGCTTGGACATGTGTGGTATTTGTACTCTATCTGAAGCACAATTGCGCTGCCGATGACAAATCCCGTCTCGATCTGCTCGACAAAAGGAAATGTCAAAGCCGCCAAGGCCTAAGTGATCGATACGCATCGCCGTGAACGCGTGGAGGTGCTGGGGGAAGCGGACGTGTACAGACACGGAGCTGTAGAGGCACCAACGTTTCAGAGCCCGTTCCATTTTTTTCCAGTGCATTCAGATCAGCCATAACATTAAAAACACCTTCCTAATATTGTGCGGGCCCCTCTGGCGCCACCCAATCAGCTCTGAGACTTTGAGTTAAGGACTCCGCCTCCAGCCAACTTCTGTATGTGTAGCCCGGTGACTTTTATAAAAATGTCTAATATTAATACGGTATAATATTAATATTATAAACATAAACGAGGTCATGATTTAATGAAGGACTAAATGCGGAGGATATGCTTCTATCCGTTACTGGCAGCTCAAACAAACGGTTGTATAACATTTCGAAAACAATAAATATATACAAGCCGGAAATATATGTAATGCTTATTATGTCATCACGAATTTATTCCCATCGTTCCATTAATCCGCATTAGGGCCACCGACACCACACACACACACACACACACACACACACACACACACACACACACACACACACAAGATTATTGGCAGACTTCTGGCACCGCTCTACAGTCTCTTTATTTTCCCTGTTATGAATGCGCAGACGCTATTAAGGAGATTATTTTTCTATGAATAATTTACTGAAGCTGGTCACATCCCCTAGAGTTTATTATTGCCGCCAATGGAACAGACCACTCGCTTCACAAACATAAGAAAGAGCTTTTGGTTAAAACCTGCCAAAACAGCAACAGAGGACTCTTATTTTGGGCCTTTGTTGCTTTGTATTCTGCTGGTAACCTAACGATAATGTGACAGTGAGGCCGAAAATAACATTAGGCTGCTTTTTGATATGCCGAGCACCATCCAAAGGCGTACGAAGACTTTCACATATTTAATCCCACCAGCTCCTCTTACAAGACTCGCATTCGCATATAAGCAACACGTGAATATTTTTGCTCAAAGATACGTTTATACCAATCAGCCATAACATTAAAACCACGGTCAGGTTAAGCCAATAACATGGATCATTGTTCCAGTGGCACCTGCCAGACAGTGGATGTCAGGTCAGCATGTGTGATGTCAAAAACTGGTGCAGCTCAGCTAGTAGCTTGGCTCCGCCCATTCACGTTAAAGTTATCCAGAGCCCTACAGAACCCTTCTAATTAATGAGTGAGGAAGGACACAGAACAGCCAATCAGAACAGATGTCATTTGCATGCAAAATGTCATAGGATGTAACCGGCTAGACTGGTTTTTGTTTTGATGTCACAATAAAAACATTGCATGCACCGCGGGTCAAAGGTTTTAGAACACCTGATATGGGTTCTGAAACTAGTGTGCGTATGTCATTCTGTTAATCAAGAGATCCCATCTCAGCACGATGACTGTCTGGAAATGACTTGTTTTACTGGTTTACAATCATATATGTAATAATATATGTACACCACTGATCGAATTTCAAAAGTGGGGGGGTTCTAAAACTTTTGACCGGTAGTGTATGTCCACTTATTCAGCTTTCAGCAGGTTGGCTCCGCCCATTCACACAGCAATTATAAGAAACACCTACCGATTCTTGAATAGGGAGCAACACGGGGCAGGAAAACTGGTACTAAAAGTATCTGAGACACTTTGACAAGAACCAAACTGTGATGTTCTAGACCACAGGGTTAGAACATCTCCAAACATCAGACAGGTCTTGTGGAGTGGTCCTGGTATGTAGTGGTCAAAAGTGCCCCAAAGAAGGACAATCAGTGAACATAGACGTCCAGGGCTCATCGAGGTCCCACAACATAGGACAAGGCAGAGCTCTCTGGCCATTCCAGGGTGAGCATTTAGAGATGCACTGTGTTTTATAGGATGGCACAATGCAAAGCAGCCAATCAGAGCTGGGGTTATTTGCATATGCAGGTCTTAAAGAGGCAGTGACAAAAAAATGCGACGGTGGAAAAGATGGATTGTGTTTTATTTTGGTACATAAACCAACACAAATAAGAAATGAATTACAGTGGAATAGAAGACGTGGGCTCTTTAAAAGATGTCCTGCAGGCCGAGTGAAACAGTGAAATAACCGACATGGCGGGCGAGTGTATAATTATGACACTGTGCTCTTCCAAATGTGTCAGTTTTTATCCCGTCTGTCACTCAGCCTTTCTTCCAGGACCTTTGATGGCTGCCCAGATACCCCAGATAGCCACAAGCCCTTGTGGTTGACGCCCTGGTGCCGTCTAATGCTGTGCCCAGTGCTATGCTCCAAAACGGCTGCCAAGGTTCCACACACACACACACACACACACACACACACACACACACACACACACACACACACTGCAATATTCCAGGAGAAAGTCACCAGGGGAAAGGGTGACTGTTAAAATAACTCACTGTAGTGGAGTTTAACACTGATTTAGGATCAGACCCCGGAGCTCGAGGCCCACTTTTATAAATTCCGGTATTTTATTTGGAGTCCATCGTCTATTATGGTCTTATATGTCCTATAATGGAGGAGATAAACTGACTGCTAAAGTAAACAGGCTTAATCACGTGATCTTTTTACAATGATCACTATGGTTTGAATCGGTCTTGCTTTTTTAATTTTAGTTTTCCAAGGTTATTCTGACGTAATATCTTCAGTCAAATATATATATTTTCTAATAATTAACTAAATTTAAACTCAATATCTTCAGTCAGTCATTTTCAAATTAGTAACTTTATTAAAAATAAGTCATTCATAACCTTTAATATCTTTGTCAGATTAGTCACTCAGCAGTTTCCTGGTCAAGCCGAGTCCTGTTATGTTTTCTTTTATGTGGAAAATCTCAATTCAGAATGCTGTGTTTTCAAGGATTAGGCTTAATCCTTATCCAAGAAACCAACCCTCAGTGTTTACTTAACATCTTATTTTACTTTACTAACTGGTTTATTTAATCTTATTTTAAATTAATAACAGTATCGTCATCTTTACTTATATTTACCCCCCGAATTACATGTGGTACTCAAAAGAGAGAGCAAGTGAAAGAGTTCAATCGTGTTAAATTATTTCCAAAAAGTAAACTGTCATATACATGTAAAATGACATGTTTCAAACCTTTGTTTGGTGTGGATGACAAAACTCAAAATTCCAGTTTCTCAAATGATTAGAATATTTCGTTTTGAGTTACTAATCCAACAGCATCATTAAAAACAGCTTTAGAATATAATAATTATAAAATATCTGTTTACCTTTTGAAATTATGAACAAAAACCCACAAAAACTCACAATATATAAACATAGGGAAGTGCTTACCATCTTGAAATTTAAGCATGTAACATAAGTTAGTAAAACTTAATTAGTAATTAATTCATTAGTAATACTAGTTACTAGTTACTGGTGTTTATGTGAAGACTTTTCAAATTTGCAACTTATAAAACTTAGAATTGCATAAATATAACTTATTATAACTATATAACTATTATTATAATTATAACTTATAATTGCAAATGATATTATTTATAATAAAAATTAATTTAATTTAATTATTTTAAATTAGTAACATAACTGCAGTTTATTAATTTGGTATTTCGACAGTTATACACCAATGATTGATTTATTTTATCAGTTAGTTACGGGGTAAACGTAACAGTAAATCCAGGTGTACATTTCTATACCAAACAATGATTTAAGAGTTGTATCTAATGGAAAATTAAACTCTACAGTGAAAATAAAGTGTATTTTATGTAGTAATATTCCACAAACATCATCCAGAATCCTGACGTAATGCATGTTACTTTAAGTAAATTACATTATTTGTAATATAATATAAAGTTGCTAATTAATTTCAATTATTTTACATTTAACTTAATATCTCATTATGTCAAAGTGGTAAAAAATTAAAACTAATTATTGGATAATAATTTTTGGAACATTGTCTCTTCATTAAGTTCATATCTTGTATTATTAACTTAATGTACTAATTTGTTCTAAATGAGTACATTTTATATTGTTTAAATATACTGACTGATAGATTTACCAGTTAAAGGGGGATTTTATTCATGAATTTATTTATTTTAATTCTTTTTCTGGGAGACAAATTACCTTAAGAGAGATGTCCTGTATGTACTGCATTCTACGTAGCAGTGTTTATCTGTATTGTCTCGGTCAAATAAACATAAATAAATGCAAAAATTAAGATAAAAGATTGGCTGATTGACTGATTAACTGATAAATCAATATTTGCAGGTAAAAAAAATAACGGTTACATTCGACTCCAGGGACGTAGAGCAGTCTGAGTCGGAATGCCGTCTAAGGAATGGGGGAATTCTAACACTGGTTTTCCTGTTGCTCGGTAGCCTGGTTTCTCCTCTTCTGTCTGTGACCACATTGCTGCTCTTCACACTTGCAGGCCCAAACACACACCCACAGTGTGACACACACAAGAGTGTGTTCAGTTTTGTAAAATCACAGGAAAAAAACAATTCTGAAGGATTAAAACAAGCAGGAAAAAAAAAATCCATCTCAGTAATTCAATCAATAACCAATTTGTTTCTGCACTTTTTACTGGCTTTGCACTGCGGTGGCCAAAAACACACACCTCCATCAAACTTATTGAACTGCTGTGACACACACACTTTAAAAGATCCCGGAAATATATGTGGTGGTGCGCCTACCACACACAGCACTAATAAACCAGTAGGAAAAGTCGGATATCAGCTTTTTCCAGCCCAGTGAACGAGACATGGGAACAAATATCTGCCCGTGTAATCAAAGTGAAAGTCAATAAAGCTAAAATGTGAGAACGAGAAGAGAGAGAGAGACTGAGTCGGATAAAAGCAGGAATACAGACGGAGGAGGAGAAGGAGAAGGGCAGGCGCCGGAAACCACGGCAGAGAGGAGACCGTCGGGATTCTCCCGTTTAATTGTAACAGTTATTTAAGATCAGGTGGCCAAAAGTATTGGGACACTTCCTCGTTCGTTGCTTCATCTGAATTCAGGGGTATAATAATAAATAAAATACTTTGTCATTCTGATGTCAGCACTTATGAAAACGGCCTAACTTTTTGATTCGTTTTGCTCATAATTTATTTCAAAAATGTTAAACCGTCATACGTTATATTCCTCATATTTAAAGATATATTTCGAGGTTCCTTTAGTTAATAACCCACAACCCGAGAGTCTGTTCTTCGTATTTGCATGAGCTGTAAGCCGTACCGGTCAACAGTCAAACAAACAAAAAAGAAGGATGAAATGCATCACTTCACATGTGAGGAAAATAGAACCTGACACTCACTTTTTTTGTATAAAATTAGGAAAACAATTCAACTTTCTTTTTTAGATGCAACGCAAATATCGGCGCATTTAGTGAAAATGCAAAAATGAACGTAAAATATCTGGATGAAAGATTTTTATAAAAGCAGGAACACGATATGATACGGCAAGATGGAGGAGAAGGAAAAGGCAGGGAGGAGAGAAAGGGAAAAGGCAGGTGCTGTAAATCACAGCAGAGACAGTCAGGATTCCCCCGTTTTTTCAGCTTTTATTACTTTAACTGAAGCTGTTTAATAATTTCCTAACTGCTTTGCCCCGCAGCAAGCGGCGCACATAAATCCCAGAGTATGTACAGTCACTTAGACTGCACTTAACATTCCTACAACTCTCTTCATCTTTCACCCCCCCAAAATACCCCCCCCCCCACTTCTGTCATCACACCCTCACACACACACACACCACACACACCTTTGCGCTGACTCGGCTTCTCAGTGTTTGTTTTAGCTCATATTTATGGTCTTTGTTATGGTTGCGAAGCAAAGTGCGACACCACTGTTTCGAACTTCGTCCTGAAGTTATGAGATAAATACACTATTAACTCCCAACCAACCACATGGGGTACCACACCAACCACTTCGTACCATACCATAACAATTGCCATACACTGCCATAGCAACCCTGCGGAATGCACTTTATAGCCATAACACATTCACCACTACAACGCTAGCAACACTATTCTAGCACCTGCTTAGCTACCCCATACCAACCACCTAGGATACAACAGCAACTGCCTAACAAACCCATATCATCCTCTTAGCAACACCATAGCAACCGCCTGGGACACCACAACCTAGCCTAACAACACCTAGGAACATCATAGCACAGATGTAACAATGGCTTAAGACCTTTGTAACCATCTGGAATAGCACATCACCTAGCAACCCCATAGCAACCACCAGGTATAACCACCCAGCAAAGACCTAGTAACTGCAGCAATGGCCTAGAAATGGCCTTCATTTGTGTATAGATCTTTTGACTTCACAAGATTGTTTCCAAGAGTTTTCCTTCTTTTTGAAGTGACTGGAAGTTGCCAGTTCGAATCCCGGAACAGGCGGGATATGACTGAAGGGTCCAGCTGCTCCCTGGGTGCCGTGAAAACGGCTGCTTAAACCTTCTTAACCCTTTGTTTCTTCTATATGCTGGAATGATCTACCCTGATGTCACCCGACTCGGCTCCCCAACACCCTGCTGCCCTCTGATGATGTCCTCAATGGGATCCTCACATTGGCTTACTTACGCAACACTACAGACTCCACTGCCAGTTTATGTTGAACCTGCATGGATTTCCATATTAATACTGAGTTCATACCTTACACTTTCATTCTCTCCACCTCGTAGCTCCTGCACACCGAACAGGACGATTCCTTCAAAGCGTAGCTTTTATCGAGTGGTTAAATATGCGTGTACTTGTCAAAATCCTGACCCAGCTCTATGTCTTAATGCCTGTTCTCTCATGTCTCTCTCTCCAGTTCTTCATTTTTATCTCTTTCTTCTTCCTGCCCCTATTTCTTCTTCCCTGTCAAACCATGAGAGGCCTTTTTGCGAGCGGTATGTTCCGTGCCCCGTGGGAAAGCTCCTGGGCCAAAAGGTGACAGGTGTGTGCGAGTGTAAGGACCTGAACACGCGTGTGTTTGTGAGTTGTCGTTGGAATGTGGTGGGAGAGATCGAAAGATCCACGAGGAAAAGTTGCACCTGTGTTTTTCATGCTCTTAAATTACAAAAAAAAACTAAATTAAAAGCAAATGTTTCAACTAGTGGAATTTTATTACCTGAACCGTCACTTCAACCTAAAACTAACCCTTACTCCAACCCTAAACATTACTGTAACATGATCTAAACGTCCGATTCCCTTAGCTGTACCATTCTATACCCCTAACCATAACCGTAACCGTAGTAGAATGTGAAAATTTCCATCCATTAATTTCTTTTTAAAGCTCCGTAAAAGGGAAAAAGCATCATGCTGTGCACAGGGGCTTCGCCTGGTCTGGGCTTCGCCTGGCCTGGGCTTCGCCTGGCCTGGGCTTCGCCTGGCCTGGGCTACTGCACTGAGGCCCAAACGTTCCAACATAAACTCCCACCATAATGCAAAAGTGAAACTGAGAACTAAACGAACACAACCCCCATCCCGTCAATCCACTATACACCCCCCCACACACACACACAAACACTCACATTTAACGTCCCGCTGTTTTCACATCTGACATTTTTATGTGAATTATATTCAACTACAAGCAATTTGTTTAATTCAAAGACAAATTGTGTGAAACGCCTCTAAAAGCGACATTTGTTTTCATTTCCTGAATTGAATAAAGTGAAAATAGTGCCATTACTATTACACACAGCACGTGTATTGTTTTTTGTTTGTTTGTTTGTTTTTACAATCTATTAAACTTAGAAAAGAATCAGTATTTCTGCTTTATAGCCTGCATTAGTGTGTCTCTGAAAAGGATGAGAATTTATTTACACTTACAAAATCAACAACACGTCATTTGACCAGGGACGGCAAATATTTTTGCTCAAACTTGTGTAAACACATTTTTTATATACCTGCAGTCTCATCTGCACAATATACACTCAGACACTGATGTATGTCTCCGTGGTTTACAGGAGCTCATGTCTTTGACACAAACTATTAGCAATCGTTCTCTCCCTCTCGCGCTCTCTCTCCCTCTCGCTGAGAGCTCTCGTCAGCACTGGCTCTTTAACGAGCCACATCAGATGTTAAATAAGTGGCGCCTGTTAGCAGAGATAAAGACACCATCGCTCCTGTGAAGGAGAGAGAGAGTGTGAGAGAGAGAGAGAGAGAGAGAGAGAGAGAGAGAGAGAGAGAGAGGAGAGAGAGAGAGAGAGGAGAGAGAGAGTGAGTGTGTGATTGAGGATGAGGTGGTGCTGTTAGACATTGTGTGCTTTGGCTCGGAGCTCCATATCTGTCTCTCCAAACAGATGTTACCCTTTCTAACAGACATTAAGGCCTTTGCACTATTGCAAGAGCCTGTTGTTCAACTCAGGGCCCGACTTGGCCCTCAGAAGTTTGGGGAAGGCCTTTAAGACTGACACATGTAAATGGCAGTTGCTCTGATTGGCTGTTCTGTATTCTACCACAATCTGAGCCTCAATTAAGCAATATTTACATTAAATACATGCACTAAACTCTAATTCAAAGGGCCCAGATTCTATATTTTACCCCCTAACCTCCAATTATGGCATTTTTGTGGGTTTATGAAACAGCCAACATGGTCATGTGTGTCTCATAGGTGTAATGTGGCCTAGGTGGGTTCCTCCATGTGTTTTTACTGGGACTTACTTGGGCTTCCCAAATGAGCCTCAATGTTAGTCTCACATCTAGCCACCATGTGTAGTGAAGAATCCAGATGAGGCCCATGTGTAACCCCTTCTGTTCCCATCAGGGACCCTGGTGGGAATCCATATGTGGTGCCAACATGGAACCCAAGGAAAAAAAGCTGTACCTTTAAGGGTGTGTTTAACCTCATAGCTCGGTTCATTTGTTCCAGACCAAGAAGATGAAGATTGTTACCCTTTCAGCCTGGTTTGCTTTGATTTTGCACTGACATATTTGCAATCAAACCCAAAATTAGTGTGTCTGTGGGTCTGGCATGATCCATGTGATAAGTAGAAGGCAGGTTATGTCTCTCACAGGGAGAAGCAGAGCTCAAGCAGATAGATCACTGGATCCTTGTTGTGCTTTAGAAGCACCTTTCAAGGTAGCCAAGGACACTTTACGATAAAACGGTAAATACATAATAAACAGAAGTATAAGTGGATGAGATAAGTGGATTAGAATAAAAGAACCTCTCAAGCTAAAACAAATTACATAGGATATAAATAAATTGAAAATAGGAATATAAATAAATAAATGAACACATATGGCACAGGGGGAGGTTGGTTACAAAACCCTCGGAAAACATGGAAATGCAGGCAGAGACTGAGAGAAAGTCATCTGGAGGAGGTACGCTTTCAGCTGTTTTTTACGTGAACCTGTTACACAATCTTTTTGTAGTTGGACATAATATTATTCACCAAAATATTACAAATGTACTTGTAATTTGTTACACATATTTATTTTATTTTTTTATTTATTGCTAATAAGGAGAAAATTCTTGTAAATCCTGAAATTGACCTCCAGAGTGTATTTGTGCAGAGAAAAATAAATGCAATATATATATATATATATATAGTTTATGTTTGTATCAGTATTATCCTTTCTCAGGACTTTTATTCTGAAATTTGAACACTGCATGAGTGCAATGATTAAAGCTCACACATACACGTTACCACCAGTGAGGTCAGATACTTACCTGTTCTCAGCTGCACGTGGTTCACTCTCACTCTGGGGTCAGAAAAGAGTACTAGAGTGAAAGACTGAGTTTTATTAACCTGGGTGAGTCCATCTCCGGCTGAAGGAGAGGGGGGACTGGACCGGTGAAGAGACAAAGGAGAGAAAGGTTAGATATGAATAGCTATTGTTTAATTAAAGATGACATCGTGAATCTGTGTGGGGACGGTAATGATGATTGATGTTTATCAGATATAACTGTAAGTTGAGGACAGTTATAGGCTGCATTGTGGACGTTACCTTTGCTGTTATTGGTAGAGCCGAGGGGGAGGAGCTACCAGTGTATAACCTGCTCTGAGGTGGAGAAAATGGAGGAGATCAAGTGCACTTGAGTTAAAGGAGGGAAGCAGAATGAGGTGACTGATGCAGGACTTTGCAGTCGTTGGTCAGAACTTCTGAAGTTAGTGGACAATTATTGCTTTATTGTTTGTTATTTTCTTTGTTTTCTGTCTTAAGCGTTTGTATATATGTAGATATACGTTCTGCTAATAAATCGGTCATCTAAAGGACAATTTTCCTCTGCCTGCTTCATTGGTCTGACCCCTCCGACCCCTCGCCCCACATTGGGCCACGATGTTTGTAGTTAAAGTACCTACTTAATCACAGTGAGCAAAGAAAGAGAGCAAACAGCCCCTCCCTTCTTGTTTTCCTCTGTAACCCAATATCTGCATCAGTGACATCATCAGCCCCACCCCCTCTCTGTGATCAGTCTGAGTCTGTATGCAGGTTGAGCATCAGCCCCGCCCCCTCTCTGTGATCAGTCTGAATCTGTATGCAGGTTGAGCATCAGCCCCGCCCCCTCTCTGTGATCAGTCTGAGTCTGTATGCAGGTTAAGCATCAGCCCCGCCCCCTCTCTCTGATCATTCAGAATCTGTATGCAGGTTGATCATCAGCCCCTCCCCCTCTCTGTGATCAGTCTGAGTCTGTCTGCAGGTTAAGCATGTACACATGGATGGAGCAGTAAACATGCACTGGAAACTGGAAGTTGTTGTTTGAGATATAATATATAGACCATGTCTGCAGGTTACTCTGGTCCTGAGTTATGAAGCTGACTGCAAGATCTTAAGATGGTTGGAACTTAGGTTAAAAGAACCTCTCAAAGAATAAAAGAACCTCTCAAGCTAAGACAAAACTGGCATATTAAGAGAAAAAATATAAATATAAATAAATAAATGAACACATATGTCACAGAGGTAGGTTGGCTAAGGGACCGTGTTCAGCCTGCCACAGTACAAACTGAAAGTGTGCAAACGAGATGGTGCAATTATATGCACAGTAAACCATCTCGCGTTCACACTTATTCTAACGAAGTGCACTAACAGAGCAATTACACCAGGGTTCTGAACACACCCTAAGACTGACATATGCAAATGAGCTCTATTCTGACATCACATATGACATCACAAACAGCTTCATTTCCATATATGCTGCAAATATGAGCAGCTTAATTTGCATATATGTTCAGTACAGATGTTCTGCAGAGCCAACTCCTAAATGCTCCCCCTGGAGCTCCGGTTATGACATCTGTGTGAGTTTTCAACCAAAACAAAAGTCATAATTCTTCTCTTTTCCTTTATAATTAAACAGGATGTTTACGTTACTGTGACTTTAAGAGCGATATAGGCAAATGAGCTCTGTTGTGATTGGCTGCTGTGTATTAGGCCTCAGTCAACCACCTGTTACTGTTATGTTTGAACATGAATGGTTGGAGCTGAAGTGCTGTGTGATGAAAACATGACAATCGCGGTGGACTGTATGAAACAAAGAGGAAAATGAGTTTTGAGAATTTTGTTATGTGTCCATCAAATCCGTCATTTTTGATTTAGATGGACCATATCAAATGTTTTCCTTCTTAATGGAGCTCATATTCTGACAACTGTGTGGGTTTATGAAGTAAAATAACCTTTAATTCACTACTTAAGACTGATATATGCAAATGAACACTGTTGTGATTGGCTGTCCAGGCTCCTTAGTGGGAATGGGTGGAGCTAGACTGCTGTAGGCAGATATATGCACATCATGATGACATCAGACAATGAAATGGGCCCTTCAAGGTTTTCTGAGAACCAGAGCACCTTGACTGTCAGTAATGAAGTGATTGTGTGATGTTTTCTCCAGGGGTAAAGTGAGTCGCACGCATACACACACACATACACACGTACACACACACGCACACACACACACTCCTTAAAAAACCTGATCCAACTTCCTCTCTTTTTTCAAAACAGCAGCTATAAATAGAGGCTGCAGTCGTCTTGTATAAAAACAGAAGACCACACCTTTCCCCCTGAGCGCGCACACGCACACACACACACACACACACACTTACTCAGAGTCCCTTACTAACTCTTGGAAGTTTCAGTCCCCAATTTCTTTGAAAGCGGAACGTGTGTGTGTGTGTGTGTGTGTGTGTGTGTGTGTGTGTGTGTGTGTGGAGTGTGTGTGTGTGCACTATTGAGAGAAAGAGAGATCAATAGTTGAGTCTCCCTACTGATCCATTACTCACATGTGAGTGAACTATTGCAGAAAACGAGAGAGAGAGAGAGAGAGAGAGAGAGAGAGAGAGAGAGAGAGAGAGAGAGAGAGAGAGAGAGAGAGAGAGAGAGAGAGAGAGAGAGAATTTCTTGGAAAGACAAAAATAAGAGAGAGAACACTGAAGCAAGAAAGAGATCTGTGTATAGAGAGAGCTGAGAACATCGAGAGAGAGAGAGAGAGAGAGAGAGAGAGAGAGAGAGAAAGAGAGAGAGAAAGAGAGAGTAATTGGGCAGGTAAATGGAGATCAAAGGAGAGTGAGATAAGAGATAGGATAAGAGCAAAGAAGGCTGAGGGACAGTGAATGAGAGAGTAAAAGAGTGAGAGAGAAAAGGAGGTAGAGAGTGACAGAAGAATAAGGTATAATTGATATAATGAGAGAGAGAGAGAGAGAGAGAGAGAGAGAGAAAGTTTAGGGAAAAGAGGAAAGAGGGAGGGGAGTGTGGAGATAGGAGGGGAGAGAGTGAGAGCGAGGATGAGTGAAATAGATCAACGGAGAAGGTTTAAGAGGAGAGAGAGAGAGGGAGACAGAGAGAGAGAGAGGGAGAAAGAGAGGAAGAATATTAAGGAGATAGAAATTGGAGTAAATGAGAGTGATTGGGTGCAATGACAGCACATGTCAATCAAATCCAGTGTGTGTTCCCGCCCCTCTATGACCCTACGACCCCAAGCTGCCAGCAGACAGTGTTGGAAAGCGGAGGGAGAGAGAGTCTCAGCTGTGGACATAAATATTCAGCCCTGCAAACTGAGAGACTGACACAACCACTAAATAATCACCTGTCCATCACCACACACACACACACACACACACACACACACACACACACACACACACACACTACACTCTCCTTCCTCTCAGAAACACTCTCCACAGACAGATAAACAAACTGTTATCTGACCCAGATGCGCATTGCGGGACAAGCTGGGCAAGTGACACCCAGAAAACACTAGAAAAGACAGAGAGAGAGAGTGAGTGTGAGTGCCTCTAAATTTAACCCTCTAGAGCTGAAAGCCTCACTCTTTATTCTGCTGGAGAGAGGTGAGGGTGAGGAGATTAATATTAAACAGTGCAATAATGTTCAGCAGCTCAGAAGAACAGAAGAGCAGGAGGAAGAGGAGGAGGAGGAGGAAGGGTGCAGAAAGCACTGCTCTGAAGGTGAGGAAATTGCAGCACGAGGTGAGAAAATTTCGAAGATGGTGTAGGTAGAACCCATTCTCTTATTGATGTGTTTTGCCACCTTCTCCTGGAACATCAAATGGACGGGTGGTCCAGAACTGTGAAGGCCCAGGAGCATCGCAGCTTGGGGGCCTTTTTTTAGAGTGGACGAGCCATTCGCACCTGCATGGCGACCGGTCAGGCACACTTACGTCACTTTTCTATATGGACTTGGGCGAAAGTGGCTGGAGTTGACATCAGACTGTCAAAGTTTGTGTACAAGTTTGGTGTCCACAACATTTTAGAAGTTTAAACAGCTCTGGAATGGAAAACTGTCATTTCCGTGGAATAGTGGAATCACAGTTCGGCACATCGAATTGAGAAACTGTGAACCTCAAACACTGCTGTTCCTCCTTCAAAAGAACATCCTGCAGAACCCAAACAGAGCTGTAAAACAGGCCAGTTCCAAAACCTTGTTCTGAAAGCCCTAGTCAAAGCGGGTAAAATGTGATGGAAGCTTTAGGAAAATCTGAATCCCTGCATCCTTAGAAGGCATCTACAGTTATAGGTCTGAAAATCCAGCACAGATTGCAAAGCTCGAACTAAATGAGATGGTCTCTCAACAGCGGATTTTCTTGTTTGCATCAGTATGTTGCAATTAGGCTGTCATATTTCAAAGTCTTCTTCAAGTACGGCTGAGAAATGCATTCTTCTTACATACATGGCAATGAAGAATCCGGGTGGATCATGTGCCAGATCTCGATGTTCATTGCAAGGTGACAGGAACATCATTCCATAAAGATGTAAGGTCAGGAAAGATCAGTGCTGTGCTGTTCCCGAAGCTGCACCTCTGTAATGTGCGGCTTATCCAAGGATGCAGTCCTAGAATTGGGACACGCCAATAGTGTTGTTGATACTGGAGAGCAGCTCATCACCTCCAGATTCTGGTTATGGAGTATAATGGGAATAATGGTTGCAATGGGGAATCAGGATTTCTGTGTCAGTGTTCGCAGAAGGTGTACCAAAACCGAAACAGCAAACTATGAAAGCCAGGGATGCAAGTGAAATCTGCACTAGGCTAAAGGACAACAAGCTCCTTCACTCCCTCAAAAACAAACTGGACCTAAACAGTCATCAGAATGGAGATTTTGATGATATATTTCATGCTTCTTCACATCTGCATCATCCTAGTCTGGGTTGTGGTGGGCCTGGACTCACTACACACAGGGCAGGAATCACCCTGGTCAGGTTGAGACCTAATATTAGTCACTACCCTGAGTTTTTAGAAGGTAGAAAGAAACCAGAAAACCCAGAGAAAACCAGCACGGATCTGAGGGAAACCACACAATCTACTCACAGACAGACGCCAGAGTGAGGATTGAATCCACAACCCCAGGCCCCTGGAGCGGCCGCCTGCCGCCCTAATATGATATCAATTAATAATAAATAAACGAGGCTGTAAAAATATTGTGCGGACCGCTAGACGACAGGGATTCACGGTTTTGTAGAAAAACTGGAGGACGTCTGGGAAAGCTACTTCTCAGCAAAGCGGCAGCTGTTTGCAGAGCTGCGTTCGAAATAACGTCCGAGGGGTCAGAATTAGAGGACGTGGAAACAGTGATAAGAGGTGGAAAAGGAGAAAAGAGGACAAGCAAAGCCCGAAAAGAGGGGGGGGGAAAGAAAAACACTTCCCAGCATGATGTGTAATGAAGCGTACGCATTCTTTATCTCCAACCGCATGCCATCATCATCTGAGAAAACTCAAAAGTCCCGCTCAACAACTTGGATTTCTTCCTCATAACCTCAAAGCTGACACTCACCTTTTTGCCCTCAGGGTGGTTCAGCGCTCCGGAGACAGAAATCAACCCGGAACACCTTGAAGTTTGCTGAGGATTAGGTCAAGCAGAGCAGAAATGCTGCAGTTATCTCTCTCTCTCTCTCTCTCTCTCTCTTTCACCAAAATCAACACTTACTTGAGCAACCCCTGAAGTTACCAAAGCTACCACAGCACAGCAAAGAGGCTTCATCTGAGCAAATGAAGGAATCTTATTGGATAAGTTTCAATCAACAAATCAGACAAAAATATGACACTTGTCATTTTTTAAACCATTTCTACACCGAAATAAGTTTTGGAACGACCCGACCAAAATCCTGACCTTAGTCCAACAGAAAGGTTCTGGAAGGAGCTGAAGCAGTTCATGGGAGGAAACCCATCACCATAACAGAAGGATGGACCACAATTAGTGCAGGACTAACCAACAGTTAACGTTCAGTTGCTGAAACTGGTCGCGCATCAGATAACAATTATGTGATATTTGGTCATTTTCCTCAATAGATAAATGACCACGTTTAATATGTTTGGCTCCTTCGTACCATATGGTTCTCAAGATCTACTTTCAGGACTCGCAGAAACCCAAAAAAAACTCCCAATCTGCACGTCCAGATATACAGAGAGTCCCACAGCTGCACACAAACTGCACAGACGTCCACTGAAAGACCCTGTAAAGCTGACATTCTGGACACACCAGATTGTGGTTTGATCGTTTTGCAAACTCACATGCTGGAAATGTAGAGGAGGTGAAAACAAACACCAGACGCCACCGTTCCCCTTAACGTTCCCCCTTTCTCTCTTATCGCTCATCTAAAACGGATCCCGACCTGGTCCGGCCCTGTGGCCTCCGAAAGCAGCACTTTGAGGTCGGGTCAAACATGCTCCCTGGAAACGTGATCCGCACTGGAAGCGTCATGATGTAATGCTGCTCATCTTTGCACTCGCTGGCCTCTGGATAATCAAACAGTGAGTGCATACTGTATCAATGGACCATTTATGTAGAAGGAGAGTAACACACAAGGAACACACAAATGCCAATACTGCAGCAGGGGTATCTCGGACGCCTCGTCTGTTTGTGTGTGCTGCTGTGGGGAATGCATATAGGGCGTGTATGTATGGGAGTGCGTGTGTGTGTGTGTGTGTGTGTGTGTGTGTGTGTGTGTGTGTGTGAGAGAGAGAGAGAAAAAGAACGAATCAGGTTCCTCTTCCAATAAATATGTCGCTCAGCAGAAACATGTGCCGCCCCGGGATACAGAGGGAACCATGTGACCCATCCTAGAGGGTGCTGGGAACAAGCGACCCACACACAATAATAATATATCACGGTGATTCGTCACAATGTACAACATTCATGCAGATATTAGAGCTTAATGTTGTAACTGGGAAAGGAACAAAATGGAATTTTAACTAGGGAAATTAGTGTTTAAGGAAAAATATGATGGAAAACCAAAATTCCACTGAGGCCCACGTTTGTGTAGCAGTAATTAATGATGTCATCTTAAGTAACAGAATAGTCACAATTCACCTTAATATTAACTAATGTTGACTTCTTTATGAAAAAGATTCTGTTTACAAGGATCAGAATTATCCAGACAAGGATTTTTCTGAGGCCTTTTCCCACCAAAAGAACTCTGTTCTTGGAACTGAAGTTCCTGGTTTCAGATTATTCTCTAATTGATTTGTAGAATCGTCCCATGTTTGCACCAGTTTTAGGGGAACCTAGGATACGTCACAGAATACGTTATGAACAGAGGGGCTGCACAGCGTCAGTAAACGGAAGTTGGGCAAATTGATCAACTTTTGGCAATGAAAAGACAGTCAGATGATTGGTGTCACCGTTCTTGCTCCTGTACAACGAAACACACCCACAATGGTTTGAGCTGAAAAAGCTAATCTCACTGCAAACAAAATAGGACATTTTAGGTTCCAGAACCTATTTTTGTTGGTGGAAACGCACGGAATGATTCAAAATTAGGTTTGTGAAACAGAACGTTGGTGTGCTTCTCTATGGTTGCAAAAATCTGGACAATAAACAAGCAAGACAGGAGAAAATAGACAAGAAATTTGTGTTGGCGAAGACTTGAGCGTTCCCTGACAGCACAATATGAATCATGGACCAGAGCAAGCCTAACTTCTTTGCTGAAGCCCAGATGGTCAGGTTGAAGTTTCAGAGACTGTGAGAAGAAACAGATTCACTGGAAAGACCATCTATGTTGGAATAGTTGGAGGTAAAAGAGGAAGAGGATGACCAGCTAAGATGAATGAATGCAAGCCAGAATAATGAACTAACAATTTGATGCTTGAAGAACTAAACATAAGACTGGACATTCTGGAGAAACATCATCCATATGGTCACCAGGAATCGATGTCATGGCAATTAATAATAGTAAGTGATTACCACTCACACTACTCATTAAACTGGCTGACCTGTTGTGAACCCTTTAGATATCTCTCATGAAGGATGGTGCTTCATAGAAAACTGGGAAGTTGGGAAGTTGAGCCTATATCCTGATCTCACTAATGCTCTTTCAGTCTTCCTGACAGTAGAGACAGTCCAACAAAAGCTCTTTATAATACCCTCTAAATTGTAGAAGAAACTAGGAACGAGCAGGTGCTGCAATTTTGTTTTATTTGAACTGTAACTGGTTTAGGAACATCACAGGAAGTGGTTCTTCTACAACATCCCCCCAGAGATCCTTTAAGAGCACCATTACTTTACCAGTGAGGCTTTATTCAGTGCGGCAGCTTTAACATGCAGTAGTCATGTGGACGCATGACTGAGTCATGAAAGTGACTTCTGGCCACCGACGGCGCATGGCACAGCTGGGATTTACCTTAATAGCCTATTTTGTTAGGCTCAGTGACCTTGTGAGGGGGAGCAGATTAAGGTTAACACATGACACTTAAAGCCCAACCAGCAGGTAGTAAAAGACGCCTTTCAGAATTACACCAAAGAAATTTCAGTCATTTGAAACTAATTATTAAAAAACGTCACTATTACACTGTTAAATTTAGACTTGTGTGTAAAACAATGGCATCCTAAAGACCCAGTGGATTCCTTATTTGTACATATGTTTATATATATATATATATATATATATCAGCAAAGGGAGTCTGCACTATTATGAGAAGTAAAAATGACCCCTTTTCAAGACTATTTAATTAAAATTCAGGTCCACATGGAAAATCTCTTAAGTCATGGTCCAGAAACTCACTTCATGAGTCAGTGCTGCATATCCTGTGTAGTAAAATAGCCAAATAGTTCTATCTACCTTTTTAACTCTTAGAATTTGAGATCCACATCTCGCTGGCAGTCATATGTCGGTGTTCTACGCTTCATAACTCAGGATCAGAGTCATATACAGACATGACACACATATAAGAAATTGCAGAGACGCCACAATCCTTGTGCGACTAATTATTGGCAGCTAATCCAGCTCGGAAAACAGCTGAAAATCACTCGGTTCCATCTGAATTAAATCCCACTTTAAAGGCCAAAGGAGCTTCCAGAGCATGTTAACTCCTCTGTCCACGTGAACATCATCAACCTGCATACAGACTCTGACTGATCAGAGAGAGGGGGCGGGGCTATGACATCATTGATACAGATATTGCTTTCTTATTTTGGTCTGTGTTCGCATTTCAGGGTAATATTTCTTCAAAGGGTTCTTATGGGCCATGAAGCACTTTTTAGTGGTCCACAGGCCCATCCTCTGTGGAAGCCAGCAATGGAGAGATGTTAGAAATGCACTAGCATGTGTCCTGCTCGTATTTGTGACGTACATTTGGGACAAAGACATAGTTTGTTTAAAGCTATGTTTATAGCCTAACTATGACATGAAAGAATCTCTGTGGAATTCTTGTCCAGTATATCCTTTCTGAAGCTCCATCTCAGGAAAAGCAGCAGTTTATCACAGTATTCTGATAGTACACATGACAGGCTGGTTTTGATTGTAGCTTGCAAACAGCAGCAGTGGCAAACGCAAAATGTACATCGTTTTTGAGATCCTATTGCTCATTTGAACAACTCTGGTTTTACTGCACTGTCATCCCGAACGTGTCACAGAAGATCTTTTGTCTCATCCCATGTGCTATTTTTATCAGCCCCAGGATGAGTCGGCATTGTCTTGAGCTCTATATGTGTCATTCCCTTGAGTCACGGCATTCGTCATAATGCAGAGACCTGATTGGCTGAGTAGGGTCTTGTGTCATATGTACAAAGAATGTCATTGTTCTGAGAGTTTCCTGGGCCATGAAACATGTTCTAGAAGTCTAGAAAAGTTATGCCAATAAAATAGAAACTCCAACAAAACAACATAGTTCTCAATCGTTTATCACGTGTAGTCCAGGTCTGGATAGTACAATCAGGAACCAGTCAGAAACCGGACCTGCCTATTAGTGGTCACTGCTATAAAGGTCACGTTTTGGTTCTTTGAGTCTTCTATGCAGAACCGTGACAGCTTAAAGAACCATTTGAATGCTTAGTGTCACCGATAAGCATAACAGATCCATGGAAGGACAACCAGTAAACCAGTGACAGGCTCATGGTCACCCAAGCCTCACCAAAGCTGATGTAGTTCCCACCTCACGACTTACCGGACTTAAAGATAGATCTGCTGATGGCCTTGGTTCCAGATCCCAAAGAGATATGGAAGGGTCCATGCCTTGATGGGTCACAGCTGTTTTGGTGGTTTTAATGTAAAGGTTTAGTGTATCTAGCCCACGGTACCTTCTGAAAACCGCATGGATGTGTTGAATATATGGGAATGTTCCGACGTAATATGGTGATAACTGGCCAAACAGTGACAGAGCTCTCCTGTTTAACACCTAAAAACATTCCGCTAAGAAATATTCCATCATGTTCTTCCTGCTACGGAAGACGGATTCGATTCTAACTGTTTCAAATTGATTCGGTGGCGGATGCAGAGTGCTCCTAGAGAGCAGACACAGCCGACTCAAGGGTACAATTCTCGATACATCAAGAAAATGAATGAATGGTTATAGTGCTATTTATCAATAATGATGATAGTTTGTTTACGCGCGTGGCCTTACGGGTGGGCGCTGAACCACGAAGAAACGAAACTATTTGCTGCCATCACTTTTACATTTTGTATCAGTGAGCAGGGCACTCCCAATTTACTAGCAAATGGCCCTCACTGAACACACACACACACACACACACACACATGCACACACACACACACACACATGCACTCGCTTCATGCCTGGCTGCTGTGTTCAGGTTGTTTCAAAAGGCTACAACTGCAGAGCTGAAAATTAATGCACTCCAATGAGAGACTGACAGGTAATCTGACCCAGCCTTAGAGTGGAGAGAGAGAGAGAGAGAGAGAGAGAGAGAGAGAGAGAGAGAGAGAGAGAGAGAGAGAGAGAGAGAGAGAGAGAGAGAGAGAGAGAGAGAGAGAGAGACTAAAATAAAAAGTGGTGCTACCTCCCTTTTTCCAGACTTTCCATTTCTCCGATACACTTTCTCACCACGGGCATCTACTCATGTCCTTTCTGTCTCATTTTCCTCCCCAGGAGCTGAACACTGCCACCTACTTCCACATTAAAGAACAAGTCTCTCAGGCTGCACATTATAAAACCCAGCTGCAGCTTTTCTTGCCCATCTGGTTCCCTGTAGATTGGTCATTTCGGGGGGTTGTTACATTATTTACATTCGAGTCATTCTAAGAAACCGCGTCATTTCAGTGTTGCAATACTGAAAGTAATGAAGCATATGTTGATGCATCCCAATGCAGGCATAATACTTTCGACAACATTCTTCTATTCAGACGCGCGGAACTTTCTTCATTAATATGTGACGGGTGGTCAGTTTCATTGAAAGCGGCCGTGCTACGCCAATCGAGTTGGAATAAAGGTTTCTGTGCATTTATGGTGTAAAATCTTTAGTAAAAACGATTTCGAGGCTCTTCTTCGTGATGTCATTTAAAGAGATTGGGGATAAAACACGTTTGTGTGATAGGGTGGCAACTCAAGTCTTCACGCATCAGCGTCCATCTGTTTTCAGACTTCTATTCTCTCCTTTTCACCCTGATCTTCAATGATCAGGACCCCACAGGACCACCACAGAGCAGCTATGATGTGGGTGGTGGGTCATTCTCAGCACTGCAGTCACACTGACACGGTGGTGGTGTGTTGGGGTGTGTGCTGTGCTGGTACGAGTGGATCAGACACAGCAGTGCTGCTGGAGTGTTTAAACGGTGTGTCTACAGGAATGGTGGGTGATGATGACAGGGCTACAGGAGAAGACCTGTAGCATGGAATAAACAAGCCCTACATAGAGCACTATAGACACCGACCCATCAAGTCTCAGCTAATCCTTTAATTTGCGCTATTGATCTTCAATAATGTAACAGAGTAGATGGGGAGAGGTTTCGTCCATCTTCTCCAGAGAGCTTAAAGGAACTCCACAATCTATATTCTCCAATTGATCGACACTTCTAAACCTCTTCTGTTGACAGATTGCCTCCCTCAGGCATTCCACTTCTTTTTCTCTTGTTACACAAACACTCACACCTGCATGTGGACCTTCTCACTGATTTAATTTGCATGTTCTGAACATTCGCCACTTCACTCTGTTTTCACCACCGAATTCTTAACGTTTTACAAACCCTTAATTAATGATTTAACGCCTGACTGAAGAACCAGCCCACGAGGGAGGCAGAGAAAGAAGAAAGGCAGAAGTGAGAGAGAGAGAGAGAGAGAGAGAGAGAGAGAGGAGGAATGAAGTGAGAAAGAGAAACAGAGCCAAGTGCAAGAAAAAGTGAAGAAAAGGGAGGAAAGAAAAAAGTGGCGAGAAAGAGAGAACTTTGAGAAAGTGAATGAAGTTGCAAGGGGCAGTGAGAGCAAAAGAAATAGAAATGAGAAAGAGAGACGAAAAGGATCAGGTGAGGAAGCACGAAAGCAAGAGGGAAAGCAAAAAAAGAGAGTGAGAGTGTAGGGAGCAAGAGAAAGAGAATCAACACAGAAGAGCGAGAGTAAGACAACGAGAGAGTACCGAATAGTAAGAGCGAGAGAGAGCGAATGCAGAAATGTAAGTGAAGACAAGAGAGAAAGCATCAATGACAAAATTGATCAAAAGAAAAAGGAGTGAGAGAAAAAGAGAGAAAAGGGGAGAGCGAGGGAGCGCGAGAGCTGGGGGAGGGCATAATTGAAAGCTACTTCAGTTAGCAACCGAAAATGACAGAACAATGATGGACTGATTGTAGAGCGCCTAATGCTTCTGTCGCTGCTCTGCATGCCATCAACCTGCATCCGTCTGCCGCTCACAATTGGGTATTGTTCTGTGAATGCCACAGTTAGCCTCACAAAATACAGACCACCTACGGGCTCACCTTGAGAGCAGCGCGAGTGCTGTAAAGAAACAGTTAGTAGAGGGCTGCAGACAGAAGAATGTGGCGGCGGGCTGTTAATAGGGAAAGGGCGCCGAGCCAAGGTGGGCTAGAGAGGGAGTCTATACTTAAAATTGTCTCTGCTTGTTATTGTGGTTGCAATTCCTGTAATTAGAGAGAGAGAGAGAGAGAGAGAGAGAGAGAGAGAGCGCACACCAATGATCTACCTTATTACATTCACTGTGGAGAAGAAAGCGATTCAAGTGCTTGAGCTGAGAGGAGAGAAAATTCTGTGTGGTCTCAAGCCACTGAAACTCACTTTTCCCAAAGAAGACAGTCCGGATGAATAAAGGCCACGATGAGACTGCTGCCTCCCAGCAAACTCCATAAAAAGTTCTAACGCCACTGGATGCTTCACAGCCTTTGGAGCAATGTTTCTTATTCGCTTCTTCTCTTTGTGTCAGTCATGTCCAGTTCCATCTACGTCTGCCCTTCCACGTGATGCTCCACACCAGGAGAGCGGGGACTCACAGGCTGACACATCTTTGTCAGCAACGAGTGCAACGTACCTTAGATGCAGAAGAAGGTGGATGGGTGTGACACTGTTCAACTTGAAGAATTACTGTATATCGGACTGAGAAGGACCACAGCTTACACTGATGTTTACATTCCTGTGAAGGTGAAGACGTCAGGAGCGTTCAGCTCCACCCGCAGCTGCAGAACATCCATTAATTTACATCTCTGTGGAAATGTCATCACCTTGTTCTGGGTTGACTATGTCATGTTTGAGTGTGTGTGTGTGTGTGTGTGTGTGTGTGTGTGTGTGTGTGTGTGGGTGTGCAGATGCGGGAGCATTCCAGTGCTTTTGTGGCACTCTATTGTAGTGTGGCAAACACCTTGACTCTTGGCAAACCGAGTTGGTTACAGTACAGGGTTTTTTTTATCCAGCATTCAAACTTAATCTCAACACTAAACCCTAAACCTAACACTGACACTAACCATGACATTAACCTAAATCCACTCTAACTCTAACCTTAAACCTAAACCTCACACTCACTCTAACCCTAACCATAAATCTAAACCTCACCCTCACTCTAACTCTAACCTTAAACCTCACACTCACTCTAACCCTGACCTTAAACCTAAACCTCACACTCACTCTAACTCCTAACCTTAAACCTAAAACCTCACACTCACTCTAACTCTAACCTTAAACCTAAACCTCACACTCACTCTAACTCTAACCATAAACCTAAACCTCACCCTAACCCTAACCTTAAACCCTAACCCTAACCCTAACCCTAACCCTAAGCCCAACCCTAAACCCCAACCTTACTCTAACCCTAACTCTAACCCAAACCTGACCTCACTCTAACCCTAACCTTAAACTCAAACCTCACCTCACTCTAACTCTAACCTAAACCTCACTCTCACTCTAATCTCCAACCTTAAACCTCACACTCACTTAACCTGACCTTAAACTCAAACCTCACACTCACTTCCTAACCCTAACCTTAAACCCAAACCCTCACCTCACTCTAACCCTAACCTTAAACCTAAACCTCACACTCACTCTAACTCTAACCTTAAACCTAAACTCACCCTAACCCTAACCTTAAACCTAAACCTCACAGACCCTAACTCTAACCTTAACCCTAACCTAAACCCAAACCTCACACTCACTCTAACCCTGACCTTAAAACCTAAACCTCACACTCACTCTCTAACCCTTACCTTAAACCTCACCCTCAACCTAAACCTAAACCTCACCCTAAACCTCACCTTAAACCTAACCTAAACCTAAACTCACACTAACCCTAACCCCAACCTTAAACCTAACCTCACACTCACTCTAACCCTAACCTTAAACCTAAACCTCACACTCACTCTAACTCTAACCTTAAACCTAAACCTCACCCTCACTCTAACCCTAACCTTAAACCTAAACCTCACACTCACTCTAACCCTAACCTAAAACTCAAACCCTGGCACTCACTCCTAACTCTAACCTTAAACCTAAACTCACCCTAACCTCAACCTTAAATCCCAAACCTCACCCTCACTCTAACTCTAACCTTAAACCTCACACTCACTCTAACCCTGACCTTAAACCTAAACCTCACACTCATTTTAACTCTAACCTTAAACCTAAACCTCACACTCACTCTAACCCTAACCTTAAACCTAAACCTCACACTCACTCAACCTCCCTGACCTTAAACCCAAACCTCACACTCACTCTAACTCTGACCTTAACTTAAACCTCACACTCACTCTAACTCTAACCTTAAACCTCACACTCACTCTAACCCTAACCTTAAACCTAAACCTCACCCTCACTGTAACCCTAACCTTAAACCTAAACCTCACCCTCACTGTAACCCTAACCTTAAACCTAAACCTCACACTCACTCTAACCCTGACCTTAAACTTAAACCTCACACTCACTCTAACTCTAACCTTAAACCTCACACTCACTCTAACCCTGACCTTAAACCTAAACCTCACACTCACTCTAACCCTAACCTTAAACCTAAACCTCACACTCACTCTAACCCTAACCTTAAACCTAAACCTCACACTCACTCTAACCCTGACCTTTAACCTAAACTCTCACACTCACTCTAATCCTAACCTTAAACTCAATCAGACTTACCTAACCCTAACCTTAAATCCCAAACCTCACCCTCACTGTAACCCTAACCTAAACTCAAACCTCACCCTCACTGTAACCCTAACCTTAAACCTAAACCTCACACTCACTCTCTAACTCCTCAACTCTTAAACCTAAACTCTCACCCTCACTTCTAACCTCTAACCTAAACCTAAACCTCACACTCACTTCAACCCTAACCTAAAACCTAAACCCTCACACTCACTTCTAACCTAACCTTAAATCTAAACCTCACACTCACTTCCTTAACCCTAACCTTAAATCCAACCTCACACTCACTCTAACCCCAACCTAAACCTAAACCTCACACTCACTCTAACCCTAACCTTAAACCTAAACCTTCCCACCTCACTCTAACCCTAACCTAAACCTAAACCTGACCTCACTGTAACCCTAACCTTAAACCTAAACCTCACACTCACTCTAACCCTAACCTTAAACCTAAACCTCACCCTCACTGTAACCCTAACCTTAAACCTAAACCTCACCCTCACTGTAACCCTAACCTTAAACCTAAACCTCACACTCACTCTAACCCAACTTAAACCTAAATCCCCACCACACTAATCCCAACATTAAACCTAAACTCACACTCACCTAACCCTGACCTTTTAAACCTCACACTCACTCTAACTCTAACCCAACCTAAACTCACACTCACGCTAACCCCAACTCTTCCAAAACCTAAACCTCACACTCACTCTAACCCTGACCTTAAACTCACACTCACTTCAACTCTAACCTTAAACCTAAACTCACACTCACGCTAACCCCAACCTTAAACCCAAACCTCACACCACTCTAACTCTAACCTAAACCTAAACCTCACACTCACGCTAACCCTGTAACTCTTAAACCTAAACTCACACTCACTGCAATCCTGACCTAAAAACTCTACACTCACTCTAACCCTGACCTTAAACCTAAACCTCACCCTCACTCTAACTGTAACCTTAAACCTAAACTTTGTGTGTGTGTGTGTGTGTGTGTGTGTGTGTGTGTGTGTGTGTGTGTGTGCACGTGGGGTACAGTCATGTCACACAGTCTGCATTATAATGACACATAGCCTTATCTGAGTAGTCCTAACTGTCTGCCTTTCAGAGAGAGAGAGAGAGAGAGAGAGAGAGAGAGAGAGAGAGAGAGGCATATGGACATGCCTTGATCCTCAGTTTAACAGTAATTAACATGTCACACCTCTCTCTCTCTCAATCTGCTTTTCTCTGTATGTCTGTGTGCTGCACCACGTGTTAATTGCCGCCCACAAGTGTATGAGTGGTACCTGATGTCAGTGTGTGTGTGTGTGTGTGTGTGTGTGTGTGTGTGTGTGTGTGTGTGTGTTTGTATATACATACATTGGATGTGTTAGGTTAGTAGAGGTTGTTACAGCAATGAAGTTGGGAAATGGATAAACGAAAGAGCAGCTCAATTCAACAATTGATCTATCTATCTATCTATCTATCTATCTATCTATCTATCTATCTATCTATCTATCTATCTATCTATCTATCTATCTATACAGTATATGTACAGTATGTTACGTATGTATAAGTATATTAAACTACAAAAACATCCCACAAAATTGGCCTACGCTTTTAAAGGTTAAAAAATGTAGATTTTATATTCGGATGGTCCGACAATGGACCAGCAGTGGCAAGCAATCAGTAGGTCGCTGACCTTCTCAAGCAGGTGGACCAATATGTGCTAGCTGGGATTATGACCTATGATCTATGTATTGCTTAATAAACAGACATTTGAGCCTGTTCTGGGATTCGTTTATGTAGCTATTAATGACTAATAATGACTAAAGACGTGCGGTGGTCCAGAGGGGGGGGGGGGGGTCCCCCTCGTGAACCTGGTTCATCCCATGGTTTCTTCCTGCGCCGTCGCCCTTTCGGCTCAGCGAGGGGTTTATGTCTTTATCCTTTGTTTTATGTGTTGTTCACCTTTTTAATATTTTGATTTCCGTGAAGCTGCTCTGTGACATCAGCTGAAAAAATCGCTATACAAATAAATTTCGATGCAAATTGAATTTCATTTAAAGCTTTGTTACTCAGTACTGAGTCTCAGCGAGAGTCTGTGTGTTATCTGCCACGATCCGTACAAACTTCCCAGCTTCTAATCTTCCCAACTGCAGGTGTTGCAGCAGTAATCGGGCCGGGCGTCTTTGACATGATCTATCGCTTGGCATCTACCTTAAATACATCTCCGTGGCAACGGGGAGGGAACGCTGTCATCTCTGAGCTCTTTATGACGGGGGTCAGCACTAGGCTAATGCTTAGTTGTCACATCTGACCTCTCACTCAGGGAGGATGTGTGGGTCCAGGCCGGACACCCATCTGCTTCAACATGCTCATCTACTTGTCCAGAGAAGGATGAGCTATGGCTTTAACGAACGCTGTTCCATGGCCAGCAGCTAATCGGAGTGCAGACGTGCAGTGGTTCATTTTAATGAATTTAAGGAGGCTTTTCTAAAACGCTGAGGTCAACTGATTTAGGTGGGTTTTTTTTTTTTTGTTTGTGTTTTTTTTTGCTGACCAGTCATTGCAGACACACTTCTCATTAGGCACAGATCAGTGTAGGCAACTTAAATGACCCGAACAACTTAGTCAGCATCAGAAATGCTGTGGGTAACTAATGAAATGGGTCTGTTACAAGAATGCAGAGTTCAGTGTGGGATATTAAAACCCCAGCGCAGTGTTTAAGAAGACAAAAATCCATTCATGTAACTTTAGATGTTCCTTTAGAACTCTAGGCCAATTTCCTGGGATGTTCCTCCGTAGTTTGAGGTTCTCTCATTCCCCAGGGAAAGACCTTGCTCTTGGGGTGACCTTTGTTGGTGGAGCACTCCTGGGGAGGGTAATGATGGTCTTGAATTGCCTCCATCCGGACACAATCTGTCTGACTATGGACTGGTGGAGTCCAAACTCTTTGGAGATGTTTTTTTTTTTTTAGCCTTTCCAGCTTGATGAGCATCAACAGCTCTTCTTCTGAGCTCACACATCTATCAATACCTACATGATCTACAAGGCTTCCTATTAACTGCCAGCTCTGTTGAACCACCAAAATACCCAGTGGACTACAGTGGACAGGGAGATGAGACTGGTGGGATTCTTTCTTGACCAAATAGAAGGAGGCCCAGTAACATTTCCACCTATTCTTCTCGACTGGACTTGCTTAGTGGCCACAGAAGCCCGTGTGGGATCTTTCTTTCTCACCATAGAACTTTAACTAGCTTTCGTTGACACCATCTCCAGCCCTGTGGTCATAACAACCCTGTGGTCAGACTCTGGCTCCAGCATGAGCAATCACGTAAAACCTATGAGTAACAGTGCAACTGGTTTTTTTTAAGTGTCCCCTAAAAAAAACGAACAGTGGAAAAACAGTACAATAAAAAACACCGTTAAAGGGGGGATTTATATGGCGTGGTCATTAGGGCCTGTTGGGCCAAGCCCTGACCCTTTGAACCACACTGACCGCAGCTGAATAATTTGGGAAGGGTAACACAGGAGAGCTTGTCTATAATTAAGACAGGTGTTTCCAATAAAGTGGCCATGGGGTGTCTATATTCTCTTTTACACACTCTCTCTCTCCCTCTTTTTCTCTTTCCCTCAGAGCAGCGCCTTCAAACACTCGTCCACAATGAGTCAGTGTTCTTATCTCTGACCACACACATACACACACAGGCCTGGTGTGTGTGTGATGTTGCGATTTATCACCGATAAGCCTTTCAGAAGAAAGAATGAGGAAAACGAGTAGAAGCGAACGTAATAGCGGTCTTGGGAATCCTCGTTTGTCCATATCTACAATCGAACACCTGCCTTTTAAACCATTGCCAGGTTTTAACAAGGAGAAAGTGAGAGTATATACACTCACCACGCAATTTATTAGGAACACTGTTCGCCACGTCAGGCCTCCTCTCGCGCTCAAAACAGCCTCTGTTCTTCATGGCATGATTTGCACAAGATGTTAGAAACATTTGCTTTTATGGTTCTGGATCACTTTATTGCGTTACACCATTCCAGCAATTTTTACGGGAGCACCTTCCCACTGCAAATCTTGTATTTTACCACATCCCTGCTGGATTCAGATCCTCTGACTGGGAAGAACGACTGAAGAATACTGAACTCATTGTCCTCATGTTCATGAAACCAGTTTGGGTGGCTTGTGTTCCGTGGCATGCTGCATCATCATGCTGGAAGTCATTAGAGGACATTAAACTGGTCATGAAGGGATGCACATGGTCATACTTCAAATAAGCTATGGCATGCAAGGAATGACTGATGATTTAATAATGAGACAAAAGGGTGTCAAGAAAGCCACTTCACCGCTCCTTTACACCACCTACACCAAGGCCGATAAGTTCATGTTGTTAGTGGCAAATTCTGAGCTTACCATTTATGTTCCTCAGAAGAAAATCATATGCATCAGACCAGGCTACGGTTTTCCATCTGTCAGAATAAAAGCACAAACGCTACAATAACATCTCCAGCTCAGAGGTTCTCAAATCGAGGGCTGGAAACTCGAAACCCTGCGGGACAGTGGTGCTGATGGATGGAGAATCTAAGGCTTGGTCTTCAGAACATTGATGGGCTCCTGCATGTTATTGGCTGACTGAAGTTGGCTGCTTCAGCCTAAGTGTGAGAATGAGCGGTATCGCAGGTCCTTCCTGCTGATATTAGATGCTACAACCAGCACTGCTCACACACACACACACACACACACACACACACACACACACACACACACACACACACACACACACACACACGCACTACTTCTTTCATCTGTTATTGATCAGTATATATTTTTCTTCAGCGTTTTGGACTTTATTATTTATAATGTTTATTTATCTATTTCTCGTACTGAGTGCCTTGCTTTTCCTTTTCTGCTGTAACAATTTCCCCACTGCTGGACTATAAAAGGATGATCTTATCTTATCTTATCTTATCTTATCTTATCTTATCTTATCTTATCTTATCTTATCTTATCTTATCTTATGTAGTATCCATACCAAGCAGTCCTTGTGCATTGTATTTCTGCTGGTGCCACTGTACAGGTCTTCCTAATTCATTGCTCAGTGACTGGGAATGGAAAAGCAACGTTTAACCAGAATGATGTCCATACACACCCAAACCCTCCCACTCACACTAAACAACAACCGTGTCATGGCTGACTGTTAACCCTCCTTAACATGACGTTACAAATTTTTTTTTTCAATCCACCCTTAGCCTTGCGCAGCTCTTTGACACAGAAGTAACTGGTCATCCTTTCTTCAGTCCTGCGTGGGTCCCAGTAGAGCTTTCGTTTTTTGGTGCTGACACCAGACCAGTGCCTAAAGTCCCGGTACTAGTCTTGCAAAATATTCCAATGATGTGATTTGCTTAGAACTGGTCTGGGATCAGGTGGTGTGAGGGGAAAAAGGGAGTGCTTCCCCTCTCATGGGCAAAACAGGACCATAAAGCAGTCAGAGGCACAGGATGGGGAAGGTTTTTTCTGCAGCTCATGGAGAACAATAGCATGGCAAGAGCGCTATCGCTTAGAGCCAGGAGAGAGAGAGAGAGAGGGGGGGTGCGATAGATACAAAGATGTGGGAGGGGAAGTGAAAGGTCAGTCTAGCCTTTAAAACTATGAAGATATGACATCAGCTTTTTCAGATATTGCAATACAGCCTATGACAATTTTCGTCCCCCATGAAAGCTTAAAGACCTACTCGGTGAAGCGAGCTGGGAGGCTCGGATTGAGGTGAAAGAAACACACATTCAGCGGCGTGTAGTTAGAGTGGGTTTAATTACAGAGGTTAGAGCAAAACATCTGGAATTAAGCCGTTTTGGTTCAACCCCACGCCCAGCACTTAGAGCTCAATGAGGGCTCCACACAGGCTTTTATTGCTAGGCCGAGCTGCCCGGCTCCCCTGTTTCGCTGACCCTCTTGTCTGTTGTTTGCACAAAGCATGACTGCCTATGTGTGGGAATGTCATTGTTTCCATGAGCTCTAGTTAAAAAAAAACAGTCATCTCATCATTAAAACCTCATTCCGACATAGCTGGTGATGGTCCTCGCTTCGGCCTGTTGACCTTTCCCACCCCTCCTGTCTGGCAATGACAGTTCCACTCAGTTTTCGGACCGACGCTCCTGTCCGCTTTCCTTGGTGGAGAATGTGGGCAGGGGGGCAGCTGTGCCCGTCAATCACTCTTCTCCTCTCCACCAGCGGACAGAAGGGGCCGACCCGTGACCCTCCCGAAAGACTCACAGCAGCAGGTTATCTGCAGACTTCAGGAAGGTTATCTGTGGCTTCCAAGCTCTGCTAATGACAGAAGCCGAGCACACAGTGCTAATCAGCGCTGACTGTGTTAACATGAGGTGGAGTGACGTTAACGGGAGCTGACAGCCCCTTATTGCCGTGTTTAGTAAAGGATGAGGGCGAGAAAGAAAGGAAAGGAGAGGGGGAAAAGAGGTTCGAAGGGAGGACGTTGGTTAGTTACATCGGAGAACAACCCGTTTAACAATTAAAAGGGGTCATTAATTTGGGAAAGTGCTATAAAGGGGAGTGAATAAGCTCGGTCCATAAGTCATATATTGTCATATATATGAATATTTGGACGTCACTTAAACCCCACATATGTCCAACATATATATATGCCATACTGAGGTGGTGTGTTAGTGTGTGTTGCGCTGATATGAGTGGTTCAGATACGGCAGTGCTGCTGGAGTGTTTAAACCCCTCAGTGTCACTGCTGAGAACAGTCCACCAACCAGCAATATGGACATATGATATACAGTGTTAAGCACACAGTGTTAATATGTCCCAGTGTGTTTTTCTAACCTTAGGCCTATAACAATACACCGTAGTGTACAGTCTGAAAGTCTGTGTTTGGCATTATGAAGCCAGTATTATGTAATTAACCGAGATATAACTACTATATAACTACTATATATTGTGCTTGTTTACCTCGTGTATAAAACACACTCCCGCAGCACAGACGCACGCCTCATTTTCACTTCGCTTCTGGTATAAAACAAGCTTGCATTAGCCTAATTTCATTGGGCATATGTTCAGTGATGCACGCAGCGCAGCAAGCCAGCCAGAGTTGAATTAAATGAGCTTAATGTAAAGCTACAGACACACGGGCCTGTTCTTTATTTAACCACCACTCCTCACAGTGTTATGAAAACACGGCAAAGGATCATGATGCACACTGTATGTCCCACTGCAAACACACGCAGCTTGTTTTGTCTCTGTGGAGACCTGCTGCCCGTGGAATAGGACTCTCTGGATCAGATAGGCACGAACCTATTGGCACCACATGTGGGCTGGAGGGGTGTAAAGCCCCCTGGATTGAGCTGTGGAGCAGTGGAACTGTGGAAGGGTGGAGCTCCATCCAGTACTTTTGGGGGAGTGATTGAGTCGTGGATGTTCATCCGAACGCTTGTTGATGAACGCGATCAAATGTTAATGAGCTGGTGTCCCAATACTTTTCTACATATAGTGTATAATACACAAATAAAGGTGATGTCATCTATTTCTTCTCCTTCCGGCTGCTCCCTTTAGGGGTCGCCACATCGGATCTTCATATTTATGATCCGCATTAGAGTTTCACGTGGGATGTCCTTCCTGACGCAACCCTCGCCAGCCCTTTATCCGGGCGTGGAACTGGCACCAGAAGTGCACAAACTACACCCATAATGGCTGGTTTAAATAATAGTGATCTGATGTGTAAAATGCTTGTTTGACCCTTGTTCCAATTTAATAAATGAACATTCTGTATCCAGTTAAACGCCAACTACTTGTTTGTTTGGGGTAATAAGAGCTTCGCAGGCACATTATAATACCCTCTTCTCTTCCTTTTCTTCCTCCTGTTATCTCCCACTCCCCACCTCCCCTCTCTTTCGGCACCTGTTGACTCCCGCTGATATCCCACCATAGCAGGCGGTAGGTGTTAGTAAAGTAATCAGGCCCTCTTCTGATAGCGCTAAAAAACGACTGCGGCGCTGGATTTCTGGTCACCACGGTAACAATGCCTGCATGCGGAGGAACGCTCCAGAGGATGTTATCTGGCTGAACTTTCTGTGGAGGAGCTCAGCTCCAGCCTTATCACAGTGCTCCACTGGAGTGCCACGATGGAGCACTTTTCCCAGTTTTCCAGAGCTTTAATTCGATGTCCGCTCAAAGATGTTCAACAAAGAACAAACTGGTAAACGGAGGTGGTTTAGTCGTCGCTTTGAGTTTAGCACTGGGGTTCAAGTTTAGGATTAGAGCTGGTTTTAGGCTTAGACTTGATGCACTCTATGAACTGAAGGTCAGATTGAGATCCCGCCACGGCCTGTTTGTCTCGTGCTGCTCTCCCCATTTGTTGAAATCACAACTGGAAAATGGCTCCAATGATTCGCTGCCGGACTTCTCCCGCCCCAGGGATTACTGGCCATCGATCTCAGTACAATTATCAGATTGAGGCTACTCAACCATACTGCAGCTTCCCGTCTGTCTGAGCTCCTCTCTGCTTCATGCACACCACAAACACTCTCAGAGATCAAAACAGGTACCACGGTTCCCCCTCTAAACAGGAATGCCTCTAGATAATTAGTGGGAGTGCCCGGGAGATTATATGACATTCTTCACATTTCTTTCTCCGGCTTTTCATCTCGGAAAACTGTGATTTTATTGCCGCTCCCAGACATGCATAAAACAAATTGAAGGAGATCTGCCCTAGGGAAGACGAGGATCTTACAGAAGATCGGATCAAGATAGGAGAAGAAACTATGACTGACGGAGCAGCAAAAAAATATTATCAGGTGTCATTTTGAGCGATTCGCTGGTATACACTATATGGACAAAAGTATTGGGACACGTGCTCGTTGGTGTTTCTTTCTGAAATCAAATGTATTAAAAAGTGTTTTTCTGCTGTTGGAGTGACTGTTTCTACTCTCCAGGAAATACGTTCTGGAGCTGTGAGGGTTTGAGTGCATTCAGTAACGAGAGTGTCAGTGAGGTCAGTGCTGGATGATCACCGAGCATCTCATCCCAATCAGTTACCCAACTCATCCAATGTTAAAAGTATTCCAGAGAACACAGTTCCACTGCTCCAATGCTCAGTGCCGGCGGATTTGAACCCCATCTTGCCCACAGGTGGCATTGGACATGGTGCCAGAAGGGGTGTATATAACCATTTCTAACCTGTCTTAAAAATAGGCTAGTGTCTTAAAATATATGTACATGGCCTCTGTTCTGATTGGTTGCACTACATTGGGCTACGTTTTAAAAGCAGTCCAGTCTGAATGACTTATATCAGGTGTACTACTGGGGTAAATGGTCAGGGCTAAACTGATGTTCACTAAATGGAAGAATGTAAATATGCCATCTAAATATATGATTGAGATGTATTGTAGCTATACAAACCATAACACATAATGTGCCCATTCAGGAGAAGTGTGGAGGTCAGGCAGAGACCTGGAAAACCAAAACTCATCCAAAAAACTGAACTATATATATATATTCTATTCATCACATGCAAAGGAACATATTTTGAGTCTTTTTTACTTGCTTTACTTGTTATTTTGGCTCAATGGAAAAAAAAATTACACTTCTCATGTTATTAGAATATTTACTTTGAGATTGGATAACTTAATAGTTGGCAAATGTTTAATCAGACATTATCAACATTAAACAAGTACTTGAAAATCACTTTACATTGAATTCATTTAAATTAATGAATTTATTTTATGCCATATATATATATATATATATATATACATTTATATGACAGTTTAGCTTTAAGAATTAAAATCTAAACAAGAAACTCTCAGGAGAATATTTTCAACATATTAAATTTTTATTAGTAATTCATAAGCAGTTTAACAATACATTTATTGTTGTATAAACAAAAGAAAATATATATGAATATATACAAAATCCTTAAATCGGAGACCCCCATTGTCCACCAAAAACAAACAAACAAAAACAAACAAACAAACAAACAAACAAACAAACAAACAAAAATAAATAAATAACAAATAAATAAATAATAATAATAATAATAATAACAACAATAATAATAAATATATAATATTAATAATAATAATGATAATATATACCAATAACAACAACAACAATAATAATAATAAATATATAATAATAATAATAATAATAATAATAGATATATAATAATAATAATAATAATAATAATAATAATAATAATAATAATAATAATAATAATAAATCCACTTATATCAGGCAATCAAGACCTTTCCAAAGCAGTGACTGACCACCTGTCCAGTACTTACACACTTTAACTTGTTAGCATTTCCAGGCTGGTAAGCCCACCTGTGGTGAGTCGACTGCATTCCCTCATCTTCATCTTCTGCTTCTCCGCCCAGTGGGTTGTTATGTATAATGTATGATTCGACAGAAATTCAGACTGGTCTGACAGGCGAGGCGTGAGGCTGAGCAGTGCTTCCTTAAAACCAGTCCGCCTACACAAGATCAATCTCAGAGTGCACTACAGGGAGCCCCTCGTTTTATTTTTAAAGCTTTCAGATCATCTGGTAGCTAAAGGCCAACACTGTGACTAGAGTCTATCTTCTCGACTTAACGTTTAATTTACAAACAGGTTGATGTTACATCATGTATCTGATTGTTTATCAGAAGTCAGACTGGTCTATTCGGTATGAAATAAACGAACTGTTCATTAAAAGTATAAAGAAATTGGTGTTTTAACAAAAAATAACTTTTAATAGAAGTCAATTCTATTCAAACCTCTGCTATGAAGTATCGCAGTTCTGTTCAAGGGGTATTCTTGGCAGAGCCACCAGACCAGGATGAAGCTTGAGATGAGAAGATGAATGAATGAATTTTATTCTATTAAAAACTAAACTTTCCTCAACAGTGAGATTATATGTGTTTATATATGTGTTGTTTATGCGAAATTAGACTGTTTAAAATAACAATGAAACCCTAAAACCTTATTTTTTGAAGTAAGTTTTGAACCAGAAATAAAAAAAAATTTTATTGAGCCTGAAATGTTTCATTACAAAGCATACAAAAAAGTTCAAATTTTGGGGCCTAAAAAATCTAGAAACACGGTACCTATATCTTGAGTCTGACGTCAAAATATTCACGCTCTTGAACCTAGAAAAGTAAAATTGTAATTTTTAAATGGAAAATAAAAATTCTGATCTAACTAGAATGGGCATTTCAAATCTTTGACCATAAAAAAAGCCTAAAAATTAATTTTTAATAAAATTACAATACAGTAATTTCATATTATTTCATATAATTTCTTAGTATTTCATAGTAAATTCATATTATTGATCCTGCAAAAAATAAATTAAATAAATAAAATAAAAACAAATAAAAATAAATTATTAAATAAAATAAATAAATAAATAAATAAATAAATGAATGAATGAATGAATGAATGAATGAATGAATAAATAAATAAATAAATAAATAAATAAATAAATAAATAAATAAAATGAATGAATGAATGAACAAATGAATGAATGAATGAATGATAAAAAAGTGATTTGTATATGGTGTCAAACTGATCCTGAGTTCCATTCAACACATTCCCGCTGTTCTTGCTGCATTTTAGTCATTATTTAGGAATTCTCGTGGCCTTT
>CM067509.1:4648531-4653531 GCA_034509495.1 Acestrorhynchus altus | reverse complement strand
ATTGAAAATGTGTGGGATGCTATTGGACCCTCTATCAACACTCCACCCCTACTGCACCATCTGCAGAACTAACATTAATTAGCTGTTGGATGAACAGCATGACTAGCATGAACCCCATCACCAAGCTGGTTGCCCAGCACGACCAGCATGAACAGCGTTATCAAGATGGCCAAAAAGCAAGACCAAGCTTGTCAACCAGCATGACCAGCATGACCAAATTCTGTTGCAACATTAGTATTATGGTGGTCAAGAGCTTACCACCAACGTGGACCAACTTGGACCATCAAAGACCATTTTAGAGCAGCTACCAGCAAAAGATGGTCTTGAGATGGATTTTTTTAACCTGGAGGTTATTGTGAAACTAATCTGGACACAGGACACCTGTACTGACCGAAATCAGGTAGAAGAAAATGACCTTCTTTAGTCACATGATCATTCTCATTAGAGGTCAGACTCATAAACTGTCAGCTGAACACTGAAGCATCCAGGTATTCAGGTCTAGTATGTGGAGAAAACGGCTGAATGCAGACCAGATGACACGCTGAACCACAATGGGAGAGTGATTGCCATTCAACTGGGCTAATTGGGCACAAGACTGGACCCATAAAACTGATCAAACTGAAGCCATAAAACTTTTTTCCTCATTACTCTTCATGGCAGCTGCTCTGTATTAATCACAGACCTGAGTTTCAGCTTCGGCGTAGGTCGGGGATAATATTAGCATTAAATAATGATGCTGGCATTTTCAAAACTCTATGAAAGACAGACTCAAAGGAGAAGAACAAGAAAGTAAAACCGCAGAGGTTATTGTCTCGTACAGACGTTTTGTTTATTGTAAACATTGATATGAGAGAATCAGATCTTGCAGCACATTTAATAACCATAATATTATAAATTATACATTCCATTGAATCACGGATCAACGGAATTTGGCTTTTTGCTGAAGAAACTATTTAACGTGAAATCAGGAATCAGATTTGCACGAAGAGGTAAAACATAAACAGTGATCACAGCACGAAGACACCTGTGGAGAAGGTCCGGTCACTGAGTAATCAGTATTCCTGGCTCCAAATACACCATAAAGACAGCCGGCGTCATTCAAATTGTAGAATAAAAGTCCGTCAGGGATTTTTGTTTTATTTATTCATTATCAATATTTCATTTTCAGCTCAGAAACTCTGAATGAAGTCTGGGTGACCCGTTTCCAGCGACATTTCGGAAGGTGAAATCTATTTTTATTTGTCTTACAAGCGAGTAAACACCACAAGTGTTCATTCTGGGCTCCACAAATGATACCTCCTGTTAATATTTTATATCTCAAATAGAAATATTTGAGTCGACTGGGATCTCCTGAAAATAAAATAATCATGTGCGATTGTCTTCTATGTCCTATATATATATATATATATATATATATATATGGGATTAGCTGCCCACCTGCCATCACCAACTAGGTATAAATGGACCCTAATTATCTACTCTAATGACCACTATTAAACTATCATCATTACTCCAGCACACCTGAGCACAACAGCAGACATGTGGTGATCCAGTACAGCGTCTCCACATCAATAATCTATGAGTAGTTGAGAAGAGAAGGATGCCCCCCCCTTGTGAGCCTGGGTCCTGCCAAGGTTTCTTCCTCCAGCCCTGAGGGAGTTTTGCCACTGTCACCCTTGGCCTTGCTCACTGGGGGGTTTACGACTTTCTCCTTCCTGTGTAGATCACGATCACCCGTGTCTGTAAAGCTGGGGTGACATCAGCTGTAAAAATCACGATAGAAATGAATTAGATTTGATGTGTTTTGTTTAACTCCATGTCTGCACAGATCTTCTTCCAACACCGACTCGTCATTTCCTCACACCGCTTGTCCCCCCGAGCAGTGGTTTTGACGGCGTCAGGACTGCTCTTCTTGAGCTGGGGAAAGAGCTGCGGACTGGATCAGGAGGAGACCCGCCCTCCTCGGGAAGTGTGGGTAATGTCTTTTTGACAGGTTCCCTCAGCCCTTCTGTGGAAACCTTCCCGAGGTGTTACAGTGCGGATGATTAGCGCTGCTGTCACCTTCTGTCAGCACTTCTGCATTAAAATAATTCTTTCAGTTCGTCATCTTTGTTTTTAGTAAAGAACCTTGGAGAATCCCTCAGCGGCCCAACTTATATAACTTACAGTTATTAATTTACAGCATATACGAAACGTTATTATCATAGTTTATATATAAGCACGTCTATGTGGTTGACTGGAGGTTTTTATAGGTTTATGATAAATAAATATGTAAAAATGCACATGCACACACACACACACACACACACACACACACACACACACGCACGCACATCTCAAAAATATTTCACATTATATGAAAATCTCATATATGTACATATATTCCATTTGCCTATGGGGTAACATCTTCTTAATTAAAATCAAATAAAATTCTAATTACTTTGTTTTTATTGCAGTTTTATTACTAAACATCCTGGACTGAAGAGTAGCTGCAACTTATGAAATGAACATTCATTTTAATAGAAAAGTGGATTGGCTGGAATTCCTCTATGCACTGTCTGGACGCTCTATTTATTACTGCCCAGCGGATTTAATGTGGTTAATATTTTGTAGGTCCTGCCAGCTCTCCTAATTACAGTAATGCACTGGGGCTGACAAACGCTGTCTGGGTGTTTCTGGACACTGTTAATCCCTCTCGCTGTCTCCCTACCAGTGCAGTGGAGGTAAGCTAACTGTAAGCTTAGGAAGATGTCCAACAACAACAACAAAAACAACAACAACACACACACACACACACACACACAGATACTGGCATTACTGCATTTGTGGGACTGAAGTGTGGAAAAGGACATTTTAAATATATGACGTGTCCTTTTTGAGGACAAGGGTGACCCCTTGAGAAAACAGCATTTTGCCTGCTGTACAAGTTGTACACTGACATCCAAGATGTTCGTCTCCCCGGTCAAAATGCGTGTTATTGTGACCAGCCAAGGGAATAAAAGGTGACCGGTACAAAAAGTAAAACGTAAATGGGCCGAAACAAAGTTTGGTCAGTGGTCAGTAACAGTCCCTTTACTTGCACACATACAAGGGTCTTGTAATAAATTGAAATTTCTCTCATTTTGTTTTTCAAAATATATTTTCATCCACAAAAAGCACTTAAGAATGAGCCCGTAAACCATATAGGAGATGATTGAACCTATACGAAGAGACATGAACACACCACGAGAAGGAAGAAACCATACAGGTTTAATCAAAAAGGACACACGACTCCATATTTAATGCACAATATTCAGGACATTGTAAATCTAAACCGATCGTTATACTGTATATCATTAATATCATTAATTGAACAGTATTTATATTTATGCATATGAGGAAATCTAGGGCTATCTGCACGTAGACACTGTAGGCCTTATATAGTTCACTATAAAGGGAAAAGGGAGGTATTTGTGATTCACCCGTCATTTTCCCACCCACACAACACTCACAGCTCACTATCTGAAGATCTCCACCCTGGAAGGGTCTGGTTTCATTCACCTAAAACGTAGTTTTAATGCATCGTAAAAGGGCCTAAAAATCTTTCAGCTCGTGTTTGAGGATTTTCAAATGTCCACTTGTTGCAAAAAGCCTCGAGTTCTGTGATGTTCTTGGGGTGATTTATTTTGCTGCGCTGCTCCTTTGAGGTCTATCTACAAAGCCTTGACTATGTTTAGGTCAGGGAGACAGTGAGGGCCTTGGCAGAGCCTTCAGCGTTCTCCTCTTGAAATGAAACATCATGGATTTTGTGAAGTGTTTATGATCATTGTCCTGCTGTAGAAGCTCCTGCTCCTTGTATCTTCATTATTATTTATTTATTTATTTATTTATTTATTTATTTATTTTTCTTTACAGATATTAGATGTTTACTTCCAGAATTTGCTGGTATTTTATCAGTCAGATGTTCCCCACTGGCTCCAACACAAGCCCATAGCATGGTGCATCCACCCCCATGCTTAACAGCTGGAAACTACACCCTTTTTCTAAATCCAAATGTCCAGATTTGCATTCCTATCAAGTCTACAAGCAGTCTGTCTGAGGTTTGTCTTGGTCTTCCAGACCTCAGCTTGACTTCCACCATTCCTGCTAACTATCATCTTCCATAACTACATTATGAACTGAGAAAATGGCTTTGAGAAAAACTCTTTGCTGTCCATAAATAAATAGACGAAGTGACAGTGACTAGACTTTTTAACCCACTGTGTTGTGCACACACATACACACCAGGGGACACGTGTGCCCGGAGTGGCGGGCAGCCTGATCCTCAGCGCCCAGGGAGCTGGGGAGTTCGGTACCTTGCTGAAAGGCACGTCATTCATGTCCTGCCAGTTCAGGGATTCAAACCAGCAGCCTTCCAGTCACAAGGCTGCTTCCTGAACCACCAGACCAGGGCTGCTCACCACACAGCATTTTACCCAATGCACGGCACAAACTGAAAAACCAAACACTGTGGTACTGGAACTAGTTCCTCTGTCCCATGAGTTTTGACCTGTCCGATGGAAGCTAAAGAACACTGCACTGTGGAATATGTATGTCGGGCTCCTGCATCGAGTCTTTCATCTGTTCACGCAAACGATTATAGCCAGATGCCGCCAGTGCCCACTGTGGGTGGTAATGCCTTCTATGACATATTTCCAGAAAACACATCTACAGTGTCGGACCGAGGAACGTTAAATATCTGCACTTCGGAAATGGATCGTCCCGTCCACCTGGCTCCCAGTAGCTCATGTCGCATTGTTATGCTGGCCACTGTTGAACTAACTAATACAGGTGCGGCCATTCCCAAGCGGTCCCCTGAGGTGACATCCCTTCATGATCAATTCACGTTGTAATATCCCATAACTTTAGGCATGTCTGTGTCCAGGATGTGGTATCCAGTAGGTATGGGAATGTTCCAGCACTACCGCCACCATGTTTAGAGATAACTTGTCATTAGCCGTGATGAAGCTGTTTGAAAGAAT